>WAAG01020493.1:0-37125 GCA_013390105.1 Tichodroma muraria
TTTAAGAATTATTTTTTTTTAAGACCCTACATAAAAGCACAATGTGTTAACCGGGGCAAGGGGAAACACGGAGTGCCTTATTTTGTGTTAAATAAACTAAGCTGGTAGAGCAGCAACACTCTGAAATTATTTATTAGGTGGAAAACATTGCCTGGTTGCAAGAAGAATGTACTTTAAATGTTGTGAGGTTTGTCAGAGGGAAGAAAACAGCCAAACTCGAAGATAATGGTGCTTCTGTTTATGTGAAGCTGATCACATTGCTCTTAAAAATTTATTTCAAGTGCAAGATGGATCCTATATGAAGTTCAGACCTTCCTATTAAATAGTATAAAAAGATCAGTCTGCATTCCCCTAAAAACAAACTAAAAATGGCATCAAGGAATACAACTTGGATATGCAGGTCAGAAACTGAGAAAGGCTCATTTCAAACTTTTTGGTAGATTCACAGCTATTTATATTAAAGGATGACTCCAAGGCATGAGCAAATAAGGAAACTCCAGCACATTTCTACCATACCAGCTGTAAGCAGATGGGAGAGAATTAATTATCAAAAGGAGTTAAGTGTAAGATAGATTTTTGTTCCTGCAAAGGAACATCACATAAATTACCAGGGCAACATGGGAAGATTTCTAGGCTAACATGAAGTTAAAATAGTGAGCTGTGTGGATAAAACCAGGCTGCCTCAGAGTTGCAAATGGTATTTTTCCAAGGTTTATGAGTAATCAGTCGAAGGATGTCGGTGAGTTCTACTTGTCTCCAATTTCTTCTCAGCCTCTACGGATCAGTGCACCTGAGCCTGTGTCTCCCTTGGGAACTTATTATGCAGTAAATAAGGCTGTAAATTTGCAGGGGCCTCTGCACTTGCTGCACTTGTGGACACTGTTAATGTGCCGTAAGAACCCTCTGCAAAGTTCACTCTCCTTTTTCAAAAGTGAACAGCGCTGAGCGCAGAGGAGCCCCGCGAGGAATCAGGATGGATCACTGAAGGAAATGTAATTTCCCATCTACATTCACTCCTCACAAACACAAACACGTTGTGCAGAAAGAACAGAGCTGCACCTCTGCCTGCCTGAGCACTGAGAAGTCACTCCTTACCTACTCTCAGGTTTCCTGCACCTGGATCCTGCTCCACCACTGCTGCCAGTGCCATGGTTAGCCCTCACTTTACTGCGGATATCACAGCTCTCCCTCCTTATAGGAGAACCAAACCAGCAAAAGACTGAATCGAACATAAATCACAGGATCAACTGCAAAATAGCAAACCCTGCCCTCAGAGCTGTGCTAAACTGTGCTCCATGGTTCAGAAAGGCTGTGTACAAACTGCAGAGCCACTCCCAGTAACCTCGTACACGACCTGAGCTGACTGTGAACAGCGAGACTGACAAAGGCACAGATGGTTCAAGAGGTGAAGCGCGGAAGGGAAAGCTCCACCCGAAACTCTTCCATGGAAATTGTTCCCATGTGTGCCAAGGGAGTTTCAGTTTGGACACGAAGAACAATTTCCTCATGGAAAGGGTTGTCAGGCATTGAAGGGGGTGCCCAGGGAGCTGGTGGAGTCCCCATCCCTGGGGCTGTTCAAGCCATCACTGGATATGGTGCTTCATTCTCCTGTCTGTTTGACAAGGAGGGGACTGGCCACAGGTTGGACTGGATGATGTTGGAGGTCTTTTCCCACCTGAATGATTATGAGATTCTGTGACTGTGAAGTTATGGGTTGGAAGGGACCTTCAAAGGCCATCTGGTCCAAGCCCCCGCAGTGACCAGGGACATCTTCCACCAGGCCGAGTTGCCAGAGTCCCATCCAACCTGGCCTTGAACATTTTCAGGGATGGGGCATCCATCACCTCTCTGGGCAGTCTGTCCCAGTGTTTTACCACCATCATTGTAAAAAACATCTTCCTTTCATCTGATCAAAACCAGCCCTCTTTTAGCTTAAAACCGCACAGCAGTCTTTGCTAAATTCTGTAAGTTCCAGTGGTGCTTGAAGCCTTCAGCAAAATATTTTATTTCTTTTCCAGTAGCAAGTTGAAATCCACAAATGTTACACCTTAGTAGACTCCTGTGGTTTTATCTAGAAGCAAAAGCTCAAGCTACAAACCCAAAGATGATATTTAATAAGGTTAATTAAACTCGTTAAAAATTAAAATCCATTCTCAAAAACTAATATCTGCTTTTCTTCTGTTGCACTGAGCAGAAAAGAAACTTTTTCTTAGTGTTCCTATCAGAACTTCCTCAGGTATGGCATTTTATAGGCCATAACAGCCTGAACAAGTCTTGAATTTTGCATTCCTTGCTCTTCTACAATTTCTTTTATTAAAAAATCAGCTTGCAAATGTATTATGAAATTCTATTTTCTGTGAAGAGAAAAAAAAACAAAACAAAGCAGCAGCAAGAGTTTCAGAACCAATGGTGCTTCTATCATTTATGGCTGCAGAGAAAAAAAAACAACAAAAAGAAACCAAACCAGAAAAGATAGCAAGATTCACATGACCAAATGGAATTTTTTCCAAAGACAGACATCCTTAAAATACAATATAAATACAAAAAAAAGCCTCATGATTCTTTCTAGAGTGCCCTTCACTAAACTTGAGCACACAAGAATGACAGTGCTGACAGCACATTCTTCCTCTACGTCCATTGCAAGTGACCAAGCTGTGGAGTCAGAGCCAGGAATAATTTTTACATAAATGCCTAGAAAAGTAGAATTTTCCAGGCTGTTGATGCTAAGGATTCAAGCCTATAGAGCAAAATAAAGAGCACAGAAATGATAAAAAACAAAACCAAAGCAGTTGCATGTTAGCACTAGCATCCATAGGACTTTATGACTTCAATAGAGACACTCGACCTTAAATTAAAGGACTTTTTCCAGTATTTCAGGATGCTGTGTCAGGCTGAAAACAGAAAATGATAAGCCTCTGCACAGTGAAATAGGTACACACACATCTACATGAGCTGAATTCTTTGAGGATAATTCAGCTCATCACATTATTTGTAGCATTTCTTGAAGCAGGATATGAATATATTCAGCTGAAGGCTTTCCAATACAATTTGCAAGGAGTTATGAGAATTGGATGTATTTTTCCTTTTGTAATATATACTCCATCTCTTCTCCAAAGCTATTGCCATTTCTGTAATGAATATTTCTGATTATTTATAGCAGCGTAAGGGTCAGGGGGCATTAGAAATTGAACTCCTGTGGAAGAGAGCTGCATCCTATGGTCCTGCTAGCAGGAAAACTCCGAGATTTCCTTTACTGTGCTGTTTGTGACCTCAGTCCTGACCCATCTGTAAATGGGAGAGGTAAATATCTCTGCTTCCAGCACAGTTCAAGGTCTCTGACAACTAAATATCAGGTAGCTGAACATGACTAGGTCCATCTGCTGAGTCTGCTTTAAACCTCAACCCATAATATCACATCAAGCCTTCCATATTCCAGAAAACAGAATTTTGAATTTAATTAAGCTCTGAAATCACTCAGAATTACTCATTATTATTTCTAATAAGTTGAGAAATCAGGATTTGCAGTGGTCCCAACATTCTTTCCAGCCTAAACACTGACTGGAGAACTTCTAAATCTTTTGATTAAAAAATCCCTTGGCAAAAGTTGGAGTTGATGCAAACTGCACTCTATCCTACTCATTTTGATATTTCCATAGTCAGGGAAGGTTCTGTGTGTGTGGATGTTTGGATGACAAACAGTTTTCCCAAGCAACATGCTCTGAAATTATTGAATATTTCAAAATTAGCGAATGCATTTTTATATATCTGCAAAAATCATAATTAATGCTGCAAGCGCAGTACACAAGGAAAAGACGAGACTCAGAGGACAGGAGTCTTTAGAGATTTATCAGAGTTATCAGATCTTGTGAGTAACCAAGTATTAGGAACTAAATCCATAAAACACATGGGTTTTGCCCTGAGCGGTTTTAATGGGTTAAAAGACATCTCACAGACAAAAGCAATTAGTGACTAAATTCAGGAATTGGTAATACCATCTCGATATGGAGCTGAAGATGCCAGGGGGTTCAATTTGAATCTTTCTGATGTTCTGAATTTTAGTTAATGCTAAATCCCTTTCTGTGGGAGTTCTGCATCTCGCTGTACTCAGACAGCAAATCTCTGTCCTCTCCAGACATCCCCCACCCCTTCATTCTAAGCCTTATGGAGAGCTGCTAAGATTCTGAAAGATAATTTTTAAAATATTAACAATAAATATGACAGAAAATTATACCAATACTGTGTTAAGGTCCAGAGAATGAGCAGCCACAGAAAACTGTAAATATTTGTCCATGGACATCTATTTAAGCTATTGAGAAGTAGTTTCGGAATGCAATTTTGTGCTAAAAACTCATCTCATCATAGGTTAAGCCCACCCAGGTAGTCTTATTAGATTATAAAAAGCAGTCACTTGCATTGAACAGAAGATAAACAGTGCAATATTTGTTCTTGTACTTTCCCATCTTCCCTGAAAATTGATGACATTCTTAATGGTATTTTAAAAATAGAAATGCATATATGTGTGTGTGTAATATGTGTTTTTATATTCAAAATTGCTTTCTCTTAAAACATTAAATTATTAAGAAAAAGTGGCTTAGAGCCATTTTCCTACTTTGGGAGCCAGCAAAGCTGTTGGTACAACCAGCCTCTTGAAATCAGCAGCTCCAGCAAGATGGCAATTTACTATTAAAATATGGATAAAATTTATTTATTAAATCACAATGTGAGGGGAGTAAAATGCAATAAACGCAAGTCACCAGAAAAAGCAGGAGCTCCATTCACCTCTCACTGCACATCAAGAACGTGTGTGTGTTTGTGTGTCTTTATGTGTCTCAAACTGCCTGCAAATTATGATACAGTGAGAATCTGAAGAATCTCCTGTATCTTCCTATTAAGAAATAAATTCAGGAAAGGAATCCACAAGGCCCAATCTCTTGCATGACTTCCTTGAGGGGAATTTTTCCAAAACTACTGGTCAGCAGCAGCAGCAAGCACAGCTGTGGGAAGTGTGCCTATGTAGAAGAACCCAACACTGATAATTCCCTGTATGCTCCTTAATTATGTATATTTACCTAACTAAGCTGCTAAACCAGGAGCTTAGAATGAGGGATGGGGACAACAGGAAATATTTGTGAAGAACACACATCTGAAGAAAAAGAGTTTGAAATTTTGTTTTGCTCAAGGAAAACACCAGCACCAGTCTCAGCCCAGCTTTTAAAATTGTCACTGCATACTGAAAGTCAAATATCAGTTTTGTTTCTGTCTGTAAAAACCAAAATACAATAGAGTAAAAGGCAACTTTGTGTGCTTCAGGATGTTGTAGCAGCCCCCAGGGACTACAATGAACAGCTTCTTTGTAAAAAGGTTAGTGCCTGCAGTGATTACATCCTCTAGTGCTGGTAGAGGAACCTTTGAATATTCAGTGATTTTTGTCTATTGGGCCATTCCTTGCAAACAAATTATTAATGAGTTATGACTGCAAGTGGATTAGGAAATGCCATGCAGGACCTTGCTCTGCATGGATTGCACAGGTACATCCACCAATGACTTTCCACAGCACTGTCTTTAGTTTGATGTTCAGATACACAAATATAATTCACCAAGCCATCATTTTTTTGCTAACTGCACTTTGCAGACAGTGCAGAGCAATTTGATGTCTCTCAAGGTGGATAATAGCATGAATAATTCATCAAGCTCACCGGAGTTAATGTTGTTGTACTCAAGGTTAAGTATTCCCCCATCTCCATATAAGGAATTACTTGATTGCTTACCTTAAAAATGAACTTTCTTAAAAAACGCCATTGTATAAATAATAGGATATGTCTGACTGCTGTGATTTGTAAGCTGCTCCATCAAGGCACCAGCAAATAACCACATACTCAACAAGCTTACTTTTTGTTGTTTTTTTTTCAACTGTGTTACAGCTCTTCATAACAAACACACCTGTTTAGTAAAAATATCCTTTCTATGAGGCAATTTTTACTCCTTCCTTCGACAATGATGAAGGTGATTTTGTTTATTAAGGACTATACTAAAAATAAAAGCAAAATCAAGGGACTATGTCCAGATTGGCCAAGAGCTTAATAAAGATTAATCAAACTACCAAGAGGCAAGCAATGTGCTATTTAGTCAGCATCACAAATAAGCCATAGCATTCGGATTATCCTTGGACAAACTGGGGGCAGGGGGACCCTCTAAGAAAGGAGGCCATGGAATCAAGCCAAGTTGTGTGGCTGGTGGTGGATTTAATTAAAAGCAGCAGCCAGGCAGCTCCCCATGTTCAGCTGCAGCTCAGTAAATGACTCCCCGTGTCCTCTGCCTGTGCGTCCTTCTGCAGGGCAAGATCAAAACCTGCCAAACAGAAAGTATTTCCTGACTAGTGCAGCCTTCACCTCTTGCTAATAACTTGCTGATCAGACTCCTGCTTAAGCCAGGCAGAAACAGGGGCTGGGCTGGACCTCTCCCAAGGGACTCAGCATCCTGAAGAGACTCCGTGGCCTCTCCAGGGGATAATGCACCACAGATCAGCTGGAGAACGACCCTTCCACAGGACACTGGCAGAAATCAGTCTAATGCTCAGTGGACACGAGTCACCTCACACTTGCAGGGTCCTCAGAAGCTCCCAGGCACGTGGGAAGATGTCATTTATCTATATGTTTAATTACTGGCTACAGAAGCTTGCTCATGAAGAGACGATGAAACTCCTGCTGCAAGAAGAGCTTTGGTACCCTACACCACAGCATGCTCCATCCCAGAATAATGACGTGACAGAACTTGACAGCACCTCTCAGTGTTTGTCTCTTCATAATGCACTGAATGTGGAAAACAATGGAGAGTCTCTTTCAGCTTTTCTGCATTCTGCCAGTACATTTTGAGGGCGGACTCAAAGTACAGCTTTCTTGGTTTCTGCCACCACGGTGGCCCTGCCTGTTTAGCTGACTTCCACCTTCCTTCCTCTTATTTCTTGCTCCAGCAAATGATAACAAATTATTAATTTGTCTGCAGATGACATTTACTGCAGAAAGCAGAAAGCTACACCAAAGAAAATGGTAATACAATAGCTTAAACAAGTCTAAGTGCCAGCTACCAGGCACTGTCATCATAAAACAAATTAGCGAGGTTTGTGTTCTGCTGATGAAATAATAGTCTGTGCTGTGAAATCTGTGCTCACAGACCAGCCCTGAATGCCAAAGGAAGCCTCACTTAACAAGTCCAGGGAGCTAAAATGCAACCAATCACCAATTATCCATTATTCACGTTTAACAAATTTCTTGTGGGGAATTGCAGACTGAGGGTATGATTTCCTAACATTAGCAAAGGCGCAGGACACATGTCTAACTGTGGATCTCACAGCATTCAGGTGAGAAACAAAAGTTATGTAAGAAATTGCTATTATGGAGAAAGACAGTGGTTTCTCTGAAAAGAAGAAACAGCATTAAGGTTAACTTGTTAACCAACAAAGTCAGGAACTCTTCCTTTTCAAGGTGTGCATGCACAGACTCCTTTTTCTTTCAGACAAAACAAGCATGTAGCCTGAATATTATAGAAAGTTTGGAAGACTGACTTGAAATTACAGATAGCAGTTTAACAATTCCAGCAGGCAGACTTAAAAAGAACAGATTACTTGTTTTTCATCTTGAATCACAAAGTAATAACCACAGATTAATTTAAATCCTTATGGATGTACCCAACACATCAACTGTTGCACGGACACAAAAGCCATTAGAAGAGACAAGAGGTTTGCATCCTCACTTCCATTCAGGGACCTTACCTAGAATTCCTTACAGCTAAAACTAGTTACCAGTGACATGAATAAATATCTGTGATGCCTGCATCATTTCTGGAGCATTTCAGTTACAAGTGGAAGGAGAGAGGGTGCAGCACCACACGCTCCTCTCTGAGCCTGCTGCAGAAAACGCCACGGTGCCTTCACAAGCAAAGGGGCTCTCAATGCTGCAATAAAACCACACCAAAACCAAACCAAGCACGTTGAGATTACAGGACAACAGTGGCTCTGGATCCCTGGCGGGCCATGGAGCTCTCAGCTCCAGTTCCCACCGTCCCCTTCACTGCTCAGATTGCACAGCAGATGATTTCACTGCTGGCAGTGCGGCTGTGTCCTTCTGACATTTGCTGTTGGACACTAACTTCAGTCCATCACCATTGCCAAACCCCAGGAAAATGTCCCCCATGGCTTTTCCCAGGAACTTTCCAAATCATTTCAGTTGAGTGGGCTTGGTTACTTGCTGCCTTTCCATGAAATGCATCTTTTCTGCCTATAAGTCTTACGTATATAACTTTTTCTTAAAATTATTTTAGTCTCAGATGCCGGTGACAGCATATAGCAATCACACCAGGAAGTTTGTGAAGGCAGAGATGTCATTGCTGGATTAATGTTTCAGAATAATGACAATAAGTGATGCCAAACAACAGATTGGCAAAATGAAAAATGTCAGCATAGCTTTGAAAAATACATGTGAAGAATTATTTCTTTCTTCATTTCTATTTTTAGGACTACTTTTAGCTTTTTCTTATGTTCTACTCTTGAATTTCATGTTCAATCTTACTTCAAATCTCCATCTCTTTCATAATTTCATTTGAAAATGCAGTTATTTAGTGCACACTGGCAGAAAAGTTTTTTATTATTATTATTATTAATAAATTAATATTGGCTTCTAAATAAAATATCCCTGAAAAAAATATTTGCTTTTCATAGCTGCTATGAAAATCCCACCTCTTAAATATATCAACAACAGAAATTTAACAAAGCTCCTTAAAATTTAATAACTATTTCTTATCTTGATATAACCATCATCCAAAGTTGAGCAGTTAGGAAATTATTTAATTAAAATTAACATTTATGATGAACACTTAAAAACAGGAGCACAAAGACAAGATTTGAAAAAAATATCCATCTTGTATCCAAATGAATTTCTGAAAATCCCTGTCATTCCCACATCTTGACAACCCTCCAATAAATAACTACCTGACAATTTTCCCTTGATGCCACACCACTTCTGTACTTTAGATTTATCAGACTTTGACTTGGCATTATCAGCTTTATTATATTTTATCATATTTTATGAGTGTCTCATAAACCCAAATGAAAACATATTAAACTCTTTCCAACTTCCTGAGCAAAAATTCCTCAAACAGCACCAAGGAGAGAGCAACAACACGAATTTTTTCACCTAATGTGAAGAAGAGTATTTCTCAGTACAATTTTCCAGTATTATTTTCCAGGACAAAAGCCAACACATCCCTGCATTACAGGAAGACAGGTGGCTGAGTTATTATAATAATGTATATTAAACTTATAATAAAATAAAAACCAGCACTGAATTTCACAAAATGGGGAAAACTTTCATCTATCCTCCCATCATATCCTTATTTGCAGCTATGGATCAGACACGAAGGACATGGGCTAAATAAACTCCTCAGAGATGCTGACAAGATGTCACCCTGCTCATTTTTGTAGTCTGGTTTATTTTCTGGAAAGAATAAATAATTTTGTGCTTCCTTGCCTAATCTGTCTGCAAACCATTTCATTGTTAAATTATGCAGGATTTATGAATATTTCTAATGTGACAAGAGTACACATTCTTTTCATTCCTGCTTTTTACCTATCTGGAAGGCCTGTCACAGTCTTGCCAGGTTTTCAGATACTGTTCTTCCATTAGCATGTGTGGCCTTTTTATCATTCTACATTTGTTAGCAACAATGCTGCTGTTTCTCTATCAGGTCAGACAATTATCAATTATTGATAATTATAATAACATACATTTCCTTTTACTGTTTTGAAGGTGGAATGGAAATATCTCATTTTATCAATACCTTTCATATTTATCAGCACCTTAGTGTTCCCTTTAATATAGATTATTCTCCACATCCAATAACCATCCTGTAGTCTGTGTAGAGGCAGGATTAAATTTCCAATTCCCTCAAGAGCAATAGTTATTCAACCAGTTTCATCCTGAAATTGTTTTATCCCTGCTTTTTAATACCTTCCTTCATTTGACTTACAAGTATTTCCTAATCTCTAAGGAAAAAACAAAACTGTCAGACAAAAAAAAAAACTTCCAGTAATTTGTTTCCTAAAAACTTTTGATATTTTCAGAGGTAACAACTGAAAATGCAAAAAGCATAAAGAATAGAAAAAATCCCTTTCACCTGCATGTCTGAGACATCCATATGGGACTGGCTGCACTGGCTACAGACCCCAGATGAATAAAGGGAATATCTGCAATGATGATGTGTTATTCATAAGCACATAATTTAGAATATTCTGCAGAGGTGCTGTGAAAGTTTCTTCACATTGAGGGTCTCTAATCTTAGTCTCTCCTTTTTCTTCTAATTTCATGGATCTCACAGAAGCAGAAGGGGTGGCTTGGGAAATCATCCTTTCTCGTGGCCACGTGCGCTGGGATTTTTCAAAGTCAGACGTCTCCAAGCTCGTGTTTGCCAAGAGCACCGGAGAGCTGAGATTGTCACCGTGCTGCTGCTGCTGCTGCTGGGGGAAGCAGCTGCTCTGAGCCACCCTCTGCAGCCAGCCTGACTGCTGCTAAGTGCTCTTCAAGTACACCTGCTATGAAACACTGTAAAAGTCCTGATATGTATAATGCAGCTCTGAGAAATAATTATTTTTCAGGACAACTCAACCTCCACGTATTCCTTAAAACGTATATACATAAACTTAAGTGTGTCTAGAGAAACAGATTTCAGTTTCATCCATCAAGTTTAAACTTGTGAAACATTTTGAGAAGCTATTTTATATTATTAAATTGAATAAAGGTCAGTTAGAAGAGATGAAAAGGTTTTGGTTTTCTTATCTGTAATATGTCTGCTATTCTCTGGCAGACAAGCATACTTGATCAAGGATATTTCATCAAGGATAACAAGACTATTAAGATTTGTTACAGGGAAAAACTAAACTCAATAGGCCCACACTGAAACATTCTACACTGGGCTGGTAAGACAGCAACTGAGTTTATAAATTAGAGAAGTATTTTACAAAATGCCAAGACTTAAATTTTAACCTGATATTTTAATCTTAATTTTGTTCCTGGTATTAATATTAGAGAGTTGTTACATTTTTAACAAAATTCTCTATTTAAACCAGCAAAACAAACTTGGGTTTTGTGGCTTTACGCTTGCAGCTTTGTGATATTTCCATTCTGGACAAGTTCACTGGACAAATTAAACACAGTGGGGTTAAAAGATTTATCTTCAACACGAGCTTTCTAATTTTTTCATCACTTGCTGAACTTGTTTGTGTTGTGCTGAAAGTGTTACTCTGCATGATCAGAGTGGCAAAGGAACAAGATATATGCATGAGCTATATATAATGGATGTTTACAATATCCTTCTTTTCAGCTCCTCTATCTCAAGAGCAGCACAGTCTCAAGTGAGAATGAGTATCTTACAAGTGAAGTACTGAGATTCCATTTATTATTAAGCAACTTCTGCTTCAGCTTTTCAGTCCTTTTATCAGACAAGTTTCATTGTTGCAATGCTTGATTGTTATTTTATGGCAAGACTTAAAAATGGCACAATTCAAATTTTTTGTCTTGCATTGTTAAATAAAGCAGCACGGGTGAGGTTCTTTCCAGATGAAATTATTTATATGGTGGCAGAGATGGTTTGACAGCATGATCAAAGCCAAGGGGTGATGGATCTTGCCCTGTCAGCCCCACACAGGAAAAATTATCTTCATCCCACACAGTGAGGTGAGATTTGAGGGTTGAGGTCTGGCAAGGGAGGATACCCAGCCAGGTGTTTTCCTCCCTGCTGGGAAAGGAGTCATACAAAAATCTCTGCTCCTGAGCTGCATGCATGTTTCATCACTGCAGAGCGGGCAGGGGTGCCAGGATCAGCACTCCACGTGGGACAGAGCCCAGCCACTCTGGGTGAGCAGACCCCTCTTATTGGGGAGAGAAAAGGGATTGCTGTGAAACACAGATTCCAGCTTTCTCATGGAAAACCTCGTGTCACTTTTATCCTTCCTTGTTGGCAGTGCTTGACAAGAACTAAAGAGTCTGTTTCCTGAGTGATGGAGATTATGAGTGTGCTGTAAAAACCAGAGCCTTTGTAACAGGTGAAGTCTCAAATGTTTTGTCATAAAAAAGATAGTAGCTTGCTTACAGTTCTCCTTCCTATCAACAAAAATGAATGGAAAATATAAAAGGAATAATCTGAAGAAAAATTATTCCAGTTCTTAGAAATTAAACCCTAAATCTACAATTTGATTGATGAAAGACTGTTGGAAATCATCCCAGATCTAGAATGGTCTGAGAGCTGCCAACATTTGGAATCCTTAAGAGTATCTGGTTTAATAAAAGGAGGGAAAACTTTTAGCATGGCTGCTTCTCTGCAACCTTTCTTCTGTCATAATAATTAAGGCAGAGACAATATTATGGGTATATTCTACCTATTTTAACCAGATTTACTGCAAAACAGTGTGCAATTCTATTAAGAGAAATGAGATGAGCTCAGCTTTTGAGCTACATCTCCAACTCCAAGCTCAGCAGAATTTTTCACAGTAAATATTTTAATGGTTCTTACACAAAGTGGGAGAAAAAAAAACCAACCCAACAAAACAGAATTATAGAATGGTTTGGGGTTGAAGGGACCTTCAAGATCATTGACTTCCACTCCCCTGCAATGATCAGGGACATTGATCCTCCACTATCCCAGGGTGCTCCAAACCCCATCCAAACTGGCCTCAGACACTTCCAGGGGCAGCCACAGCTGCTCTGGGCACCTGTGCCAGGGCCTCTCCACTCTTTTATCATCAGATAAAAAGTTATAGGACAATTTAGTTTTAAAAAAGGAAATTATATCTATACTAATCAGAACAGCCTATGAAACTAAGTATCAAATATTTCATTGACGGTTTTGCTACAAATAAGGAATAAGCAACATACCAGCTTCAGGAAACACACAGGTTCAAGTGCACTTATTACTGGGGAGAGAACTCCCAGGCAGTTCTGAGGATGCCCAGTAAAAGCAGAGGCTGCGGGGTGATGCCATCCCAGCCACGCTCAGAGCACCCTGTGCCACCACAGAGCTCCTGCAGCTGCTGTGGACACGGATTTGGGCACTGCTGCTGCAAAGCCACAGCTCAGTGGACACTGTGTAGCCTCTGCGGGCTGGCATTTCAGATAACTTTTCTGAATATTAACTCCATGCATTATGCAGAGTGTTATAGTTATATTTTTATAGCTGCTGGATCGGCACGGGTGAGAGTTTCTGCAAGATTGCTTTTCCATTTGTACACAGGAAAATATTGTCACAACTAGACTGTTAAAAATTGTTCAATTAAAAAGGTCCAACAAAGAAAACTTGTTGGCTGAACATATAAACAGGCGTTACACCTCAGTATAATAGAAGTTGTTTAGAGAATTTATTAAAAAGTTGTTATGGAATTAGGATTTCAGGTCAGCGAAAAAGAAAACTGTGTAACTACATCGAGACATTTTCCATTTTTTAAACTCTTTTCTGACTGGATTTCAATCGTCATTTCAAAGAAGTTCAGTGACTAACATCCCTGCAAACGGCACCCATTTGTGTTTACCCCTTTTTATGGCTGTTTATACTGGGAGAATTAAATCTCCCAAAAGAAGCTGGCAAATGTGACTCTGATGTTTGCTCTGGCAGATATTATCTGTGCACAAAGCTCTGCTTATCTCCAGGTCTCCTCTGCTCTTCTGATTGCAATCTCATTTCCCTTGTCCTTGGGATCTCATGTCTTCCACGACCTTCAGCTTGTTAAATATTCAGCTGAAAGTTTATGGACTTTCCCATAACCTTGATTAAAAGCCTATGGGGAACTTGAATGCTGAAAAATAGCCCCTTGTTTGAAAAAAAGAAGCTTGAGTACACTGTGCTGATTTCTGCTTCACTAATGGTATTTATAATCAGCAGTCACTGGCACGGAGTTGAGGCCGAAGGAGAAAATGATGAATTGAACTTACCTGCTTAATAATTATTGCATTATCAGTACCTAATTTCACTAAGTGGAATTTTTGGGAGCAATGCTGAGAGGGAGTGGAAAGTACATACAAAAAAATCCCCCCCCCCCAAAAAAAAACCCAAAAAACCCAAACCAAACCAAAAAATTTGAAAAAATCAAAGAAAACAGAGAAATATTCTTAATAGACCTGCAGATTTTTTCTTTGACCCCTTTGAAATGGAACCCTGTCACTACTGTGAGGATGGGATTTCCTGTGGAAGTTTAGGTTCCTCCATCCCCAAATAACTGCTGCAGTCCTGCTCTCTGCCTGGAGCCCTGCCAGTGCCTTGGATGTGCTTCCACAACTCAAACCCTGCAGGCACTCTGGGTCCACCACTTTTTTTTCCTGGGAAACATGACAGGAAAACAAGCAGACAAGCAAATTCTGCAGGTGCTTTTCAGTATTTTCTTTCTGTTGGAGTAATTAACACTCAAAGCCCAGTGAAAAGGAGCTCAAGGAAATATCTGAGTCACAGTTGAGCATCTTCAGAGTTTTCAGATAGTACAGGAGGCTCCCACCCCCTTAATCATTTACTTTGTCATTGCCTCTTTTTCTATTCTTGGTCTTTGTTCCTCTTTCAATAATGGACAGAGATCTTTTATTTTATAATTGTCAGGGTGATTAAAAACCCATCAGGTAATTTTGTGCTTAACTATTATATCCTTCCTGCTTTAGGCTTCAAAATAATTTGTTCTGAGTGATAGGCCTATTTCTGATCAAGACACACTAAATGGAAGATGTCAAATTTTATTGTGCCTTTACAACTATATCAGGAAAAGATGCAGTAATTTTCTTCATCAGCATTTGGAAATTATCTCAATATGGGAGGAAAAGAGCATAAAAGACAAGTAATGTCAAGAATTAAAATTGTGTTTAAGCCTTAAGTAGAGCTGCTGCAAGGAATCCTATATTGCCAAACAGAACCCTCAATCATACATCAAAAGATTTGCCACATGACACTCAGATGGTTTAGTGAAGACAGATGACTGCATCACATCCCAAGTGCATTGGGACAAAAAAATTCAAACCAGCTTTGCACAATAAATCAGATATAACATCATGTTTAACATTTCAATGAGTTTCTTTTTTTTTCCCCTAAAAAAAATATCAGTCAGTGCTTTACTTTTAATTCTTCCTCAAAAGTATAACAACAGAAGGATGAGTAAGTTACAAATTCTAACTGTCCAAAGGATCTTACTTCCAAGGAAATAAGAGAAATATTGCTAGCCTCAGGAAAACCTCCCTCTTCATCATATTTGATTACCACAGATCACAATCCTTGAAGAAATTATAATGAAAATGAAAACATATGTTTCTTTCATTATTACTGTCTTTTATTTAATTGTCCTCGAACTGAAGTGACTTTATGTACAGTTCTGTTTGCTATATACAATTTCAAAGATGTATATACAGATTCTATTAAACTATAATCATGCCTGTCTTTCTGAGTGGATTCCCCATGTGCTGCATTGATTGGGATCCCTGAATAAGATGCAAACCACTGGAGAGGTTTAAACAGCTATATTCTTTCTAAAGTACTCTTTAATTAATGTTGTCTAGAGCACTAATTATGAAAGCTTGTAAAGCCTAAAGCCTGAAAACACTTATGCACCTACTTAACTGTGCTCATTCAGGGTAGACCCACTGAATTCCCTGGAAGTGCTCAGAGTAGGTAATTTAAAGGCTGCACAGAGGCTGCTGCAGGTTAAAAGCTGAGCCCAGATTTGCAGGGCTGTGTCCAGGCTGGGCTTGACAGCATTTGGCCCTCTGATGGTGCCAATTACAAGGCTGCCTTCCAGGGGCAGATCTGGCTTTCCCCAGAAAAGCTCCCTGAGAGTGGCTTGGAGAAAATGTTGAATGAAGCAAAACGGAGCCATCAGCCAGTGGGAGATGAGATGCATGCATCTGCAGATACACATGTTGAGATGCAAAAGTAATTTGTTCACATTATGAAGGCAGATAAATATGCAGAGATGTGCATATATGCAAGAAGATCTCCTCCACAGTGGAAAATACTGACATCAGAATAAAAGCCAAATTACTGTTACTGTCAATGGAAAACTCCTAAATCTCTTTAAAGTAGAATACTCACATTTCTAATTCTTTACCTTTAATATTATGAACCATTTTTATTTTGTTAAACACATAAACACATTTGTCTGTTTAATTAACAGCCTCAAACAGGAAAAAAAAAAAAAAAGTTTTAACTGGATTACCAAACTTCCCATTTCTAAGTGGAAATAGAGGTTTTTGTTCAGGTCACTGCTCCTACACACACCCCACAAATGCCATGGTCCTACACCCCAGCCCAGCAGCACAGCAGAGGGATCACCAGATCCTCCAAGCAGAGAAGGATGGCAGGAATTACACCACATATCCACATACTCAGGGGTAATTCTGCCTTCATTTATACATTTCTTTATCCTGAAGACTTCAGGAGTGCTGCACTTCCTGGCAGGATTGAAAACTCGTTTCATACAAGGTGGGATTTGTTTGGAACAGCATCAGCTGATGCTGCAAGGTGTGGGAAAGGGATTGTTTGCACTATTTGAGGGCCATTGAGCCTTTTCTCATCTCACACAAAAATGATGCATATTTGCAGTCCATTTCTGTAGCTGTTTTACAAAATGCAGTAGAGACTGGGGAACTAAGAGAATACAAATGAGACATTATCATTTGATCTACAGCATTTCCTTAAAATTCCAAATCTTGCTACAGGAGCTCTCATGCATGCTGAACACCATCATCATTAGATAATTACTCATTATAAATGAGCACAGGCTAAAGCCAGACGTGCTATTCAGCTTTCCAAGCACATACAAGTTTCAATGTTAAAATGAAAATGTAATGTAATTCAAAACTTTTTTTCTTTTTCCTCATCAAAGGTGCTGAATTTACATACAGGTAGTTTCTTTTCCTGGTGACTGGAGAAAATCGGTCCTGTAGTACTCAGCCACTGGCAGAATCTCAATGCAAAAGATTATTTTAAACTTAGATTTGAAATAAATTTCTTCTTTTCTTTTGTACATTAAAGCTATAGGGGTGGTTGTATATTAAGAATGGTCTTTTATCCAGATCTGTCATGCTGAAAATCCAAGTATTCTCTTCAACCACCCAAAATGCCTTCATGTCCAATTTATTTGCATTTATCCATAAAAGATCTCATTTCTGAAGATCTATCACTTTATTTATTGCACATCACACTGAAATTTGGGCATGGCTTTGCCTATTAGAGTGATGGCCAGAGTCTCCTGATTTATGTCTTAGCATTTATAATTGCAAACAGCAACTGTAATGATTTATAGATGGATAGTTCTTGCTATTAACCACTTCACAGTCACACTGCATTTGGTGAAAGATCATTTTGGGGAATGTTCCCCCTTTTGGTGAGACAGAGTCTGTGTCACGTGTAACTTTTACCCCAGTGCCACTATGGACCCCACAGTTAGACTAGAAACATGCCAACAGGCAGAGCAGGACTAACCAAAATCCTCTAACACCAGGGACTCCTTCAGCACAGACTCCTTCTAGACAGATTTTTAGATAAGGTCCTGGGTGGCAGCAAGGGCCCTGCTCAAAGATAGAGCTAAGTTTGATTTGTTTTGGGAAAAGGGTATTACAAACTCATCATTCTGCTGCTGAATATGTGACCAAGCTGAAGCACATGAAAGGAAAATTAGGAGAAAATCTGTGCTGCCTGGGTGAACTGCTCTGCCCACAGCTTCAGAGCTCTTCCTTTCCTCCTCAGCCATTCCTCTGTCTGCTCTGTTTAAGCAAGGCTGCAAATTGCCTTCTTCACTCAGGGTAGCTTGTATTTTTTTTCTAAACAAAGCAGTGCAACATTACTGGTGCAGTTTATACATCTTACACATGAAACCAGAATTATTTTCATGTCAAATAAACCAGGTCTTCTAGCTCAAGATTCTCAAAGAGTAATTTGCAAATACATTTTACAACTTCTTCTGGCATGAGCAGAAGTTACATAAATTACTGACACAATGGGAGGAAAAAGGCAAGATCCATCAAGGACTCTAGAGAAAGATGTCTTATTCCTACATAACACAAAAGAAAAATGGCATTCCATTTTTCAGATGAACTTCTCTTCTGGAAAATGAACATTTTTGGAATAGAACTAAACACTGGGGTTTATCTTAGTGATTTTACAGTTTCAGAGCAGATTCTTAACAGAAGCTCAGAGAAAACACTTAACATTCAAATATGTTCTAGAAATATCACCAATACTTGAGTAAAAAAAAAACCCCAAAAACCCCACATTTGTCTTCAAAGGGATTTCTGTTGAGAGAAAAAGCTGGTTTATTTTTCTCTATTTGTTACCATGGACATCTGAATAAAGATAGTATATTTTTACTGGAATCATCTTCTACTGCTGTGGGGAAAACAAGTGTTGCCATCTGCCTTAAAGTATGTCCCTTTTCTAGCAAGTAGCTACACATGCCACACAGACCATGATGATTTGAATCAGGTACATTTGGAGCAACTACCTGAGAAAGATCTTGTCTCAATAGAAATATTTTAAAAGTGGAAAACAAATATACTTTAATTATATATATATGTATACACACTGACATCAGTGTAAAAATCATCGTCACCTGACATCAACATAAAAACTGACATCATCATAAAACCTTTTAAAGATATATATTGAATATCTTGATGTAGTCACAGCTTCAGTTTGGCAGGATGTTTTTTTGTTTGTTTCTTTGTTTCTTTCCTTTTTCTCTAATCTTTTTCTTCCTTTCTACCAGCTCAGATTGAATGAGAAATGTTATCTCTAACCTTGAGATCCCTGTTCTTGTTGGTTCATGTCATAATCTTATTATTTAGAAGCAAATATTGCTATTTAACATCTCACCTCAGCATGCAAAGTGCTCATGGATTAGAGAATATTTCCTGGGGGGTAGAGGATGGAGTGACTGTGAACTAGAAATGCAGCTGCCTGGCTGTGCCAGTCTCACAGAAGAAAAAGCATCTCTGTGACCCCCCCGTTTACTCTTCTGTGCTTATTTGCAAATTGTGCATTACAGGTCAGAGACTGTTGAGTGCAGGACATCAGAGCCAGTTTCTCCCAGTGACTGTAAATAGTAGGGTGCAGTTACAGTTTAAAGGGTAATCAATTTTGAAAGCATAAATGCAGAACAATTCTGTTCTATGTGTTCCAGAGCCTCATCAACACTGCAGTGGGGAAATCTCCTGCATTCCAGCCCAGGCAGCTGTCCAGGGCTGGTTCCTAAGCTCCCAGAGCAGACCATCTGTAACACAGCTGCTGCTCCTTTGGCTACAACCCAGGAGCTTTCCCCACATGAGTCTGTCCCACCCAAATCTCCTGGAGAGCTGCCCAGGCAGTGCCACTGCAGTGAGTGATGCAGGGAGCACCCCGTGCCCCCAGGGCAGTGACAATCACAGGCACCGGCTGCGCTGCCCAGGACACAGGACCTCACCCTGGCACCTCCACTGGGAAACAGGGCAGTGGCTGCAACATCACCCTGGGGAAAACACCTAAAAACACCTAAAACCAGCTGGGAGCAAGAGCATTAAACAGAGGCATTGCTGAGTGTCAGTTGTCCTTGAAAGATCCTCAGGGAACACGAGGATGATGGGGCATTAAAAAATGCACTGAAACTACAGCATGGTGCCACAGAGAAATCTGCTGTGAGGGAAGTGAGAGCGCTGTCAGAGTTAAAAATTTCTTTTTCCATGGTCATGAAACGAAGCTGAACCAGCCCCTCCATTTCAGGCTTGTTAACCTTCTGTCTTGATGAAAATTAACAGCTACAGTTTCTTCTAAATAAATTCTGTGGATTTTACAGGATAAAGCATTCCTCTGCTCCTGTCAAAGAGTTGTGCAGCACAGCTGTTTTTTAACAAATCCCTATTTTTACTCGCCGACATTTGACTGTCATTATGTATATGAGATTCTTCAGCCTGCGAAGCACGTTTAACAAGAAATATTAATGTCCCCACATATTTACCATCTTTTATCCCTATTCAGCAAGAATAGGTGTTATACAAAAGAAAAAAACATCTGCTTCCTTGCATTATGATTCCTCTTGAACTCTACAGATTGGAGATGCAAAGTTGATAGCAGAGGTTAGAGATGAATGCACAAAGCAAAACAGAATTTCTTTCTAACTCTGTTTCAGAGGGAAAACAAATCCTAAAATTGAGTATGATAGAAAACACAAAGAAATAATTTTGAGGGAGCTTTCTATGAGGACATCTTTAGTGGCTGAATTATTATATCTTAAGCTTTGTAATCCTTATCATGATTCATTCCTAACACAGGCACTAGAGCAAGCTCAGGGCATTTTCTTCTTTTCCATGCTCTGAAATATCTTAACTCTCTTGGACTTCGTGGCTGCATTGTCAGTCTGTAATTTTTCTGTCATTTCATTGGATTCCCACGATGTGGACGGTGTCCCCCTCGGCAGTTTCAATCCTGCAATGTGAAACCTGCTCTGCTTCTGAGGGCTGGGAGTGAGGAGCTGTGATCGCAGAGCGCCTGGCACGGCATGGGCTCTGCTGGAGACAAACGCTCACGGAAAGGCTCCTCAAAGCCTCCCTCCACGGCCCTTGGTCAGCTCAAAGACACAAAACCTCCCCCTGCATTAAGACACAGCGAGTCAGGCTCTCGTTAGAGGCAGCAGCCCCAGCTAAACCGAGTGTTCTCATTAGGTTTACCCAGCAGTTAGTGCTGGCGCTGAAGCCCTGCTGTGATCAGCCCTGCAAACGTTCCCTCGCTGCTTTCTTCTCCTGTGCCAGCTCCGGGATGACAGGGACAACAGCATCTCTGAAGCTGGGACAAGGATTTGGCAATCTGCTGCTTTCTGACACAAATTAAGAGCCAGGAGTCACACAATGATCCAGGTATGAACTCCTCCCGCAGAAATAGCCCCAACTGTATCAAAAATCAGATGATTTCAGGGGAAGGAAAACAAGCAAAGAATTCTGCTTGCCTAACTCCAGAGTATTTCACAATATTGCACTTTTAAAATCTTTCTTTAGTTTGGCAGATGTGGAAGAAAAATAAAATAAAATGTAGGAGGAAGTACCTCATCCTTTTTCCGAAAATCAACATCTTTTAATTATGAATCCTCTAATGGAAAACTGGATAATTCAGTATCCAAGCAGATTATTTAACTGTTTATATGCTTTAAAACGTGCAAATAATTTTAAATGTGCAAATCTAAGCTCCTAATTCTCATATGAGTCTACATACAGACACAACAAATGCTATTCCATTCACAGGACAGGGCAACAGAAGGTAAAGGACCTGCTTCATTTACAGATGGACCCTTTTTTCACAATACTGTGAATACATTCCAGGTCAGGGCAATCAGGAGGCTGATGGAGAAAGAGTCTTGTGATCTTCACAAAAAAGAGAAATAAGGAGCTAATTTTAGAGACAGAAGGATGAGAGGTCCACCCCAGTGGAATTTGTAATCGGTGATATTTGACCCTCTGTAAAAAAATGAGAATGTATATAAAGAGAAGCTTTAATATCAGTTCTAATGAGATAAAAATAATTTTTGCCTTTATAGTTTTCAAAGTGCTTTCTCTCACCACTCCTATTTCCTTTTATTGCCACTGTTTTTCTTTATATGTACTACAACTAAGGAGGAGAGGCAAAGGTTGTCTTTCTATTTCTAAATAGTTCTTTGGTGTATGATTAGTGTGTGACACGAATAAAGCCTTTCTTGGTAGAGAAAGGTTTGCTTTCTTTTAAAGTATTAGATGAGGGCCAGACTTTATAGTATCTCACCCTATAGAGGACACATCTTCTGGGACACTGGGTTTGGAACATCAGTCAAGACAACCAGATAAAAGAACAACTATTGAAATAGCATGATGGTTCTTGCTGGTGCTTCACAGACACAGGGTTATTTTGAATGAGAGGAACTGAAGTCCAGCAGACCATACAGCCCTGCCCTTTTTCCTGGAAACAGCATTTTAGATGGATCAATTGTTGCTTCCTACTTTTATTTTATTATTCTTACTATTATTATAAAGGGAGAACTTTAATTTGATGCACCAAGTGCTTTGAGCACTGCAAGGACAAGGATCACAACGGAGCTGTGTGGCAGCAAGCAGAGATGATTCCAAAGCACAGAGCAGGAAGAGCTGAAGGTGCTGTAAGGTCCTGCTCCACCTCGCTCCCCCACCCCGCTATCCCATCCTCGAATAGCCAAGCTATTCGAGACGCATCAGCGTTGTTCACCACGGCTGAAGTGACACAAACCTGAGGGACACAAAAGCATTTGCAAAACACAATCCTCAGGTCGCTGTCAGTGGCCTCACAGTGCAGGGGAACATTTGCCAGGTGCCTTATACAGGATGGTAGGACAAGCTTATGATCACAGGAGCCTCCCTGTCCCAGCTGATCTGGCAGGAAAGTGACTCTGAATTACCCCAGGGTGATGCTGACCCAGCACAGCACTGCCCAGCAGTGCCAGCTCCTGTCTGCCCACCCCATTCACACCAGCATCAGCAGTGGAATTGAACTTGGGCAATCAAAAAACCCTGAGCTAACTGTTTTTCACAGGTGAAATGAAAACAAGACCTGATTTGCACGTAGAAGCACTGCTGGCACAGCATATGTTTGTTGTACAGGTCTGCTCCACTTCTATTCTACGAGTATTTTTGATGTTTTTTACTGCAATTGCAGTGGGAGCCGAAAATCAGCGTAACAGCCACAATGTCCTCAGAGCCCCACAAATACAGAGCAAAACTCCTCTCTGTAATCCAGGGATTTTACCCTCTAATTCCAACTGAAACATGGGAATGGATGTGTACAAACAACCGAGACAGCACGAGGCCAGGCTGAGAATTTTGAAATGCATACATGAGACTGAAGCTTCTGAAACTGCTGACTTCAGCAACACGCAGAGTTAACTCTGAAAGCATTTAACAACAATTAAAATGTCACTTGAGTTAATCAGAACAGTACTGAATCACACAGCACTATGAACAAAGCGGAATCCCTGCAAAATCCTGCCACTAACTAGGAAGCAGCAACATTATTTATGGGTATTAAACGCAAAGGTGAGAATCTCAGCCTCTGGTGTAATATAAATCCAAAAGTATAATATAAATATTTTGCCCAGGTCTCTTCAGCTCAACTCAGACAAATATATTTTAGTTTTCAGAACGAGTATATCACATCAGTGACCAGCAGGGCTCAAGGAAAGTTCCAGGGGCTGGCTGGGTCAGCAGCACGCACAGGGACAGCAGCCCCCTGTTCCCCTGATGAGGACCCTGCACGAGGGGTTTGGGGCCTTTCCTTCCTGAGCTACAGCAAAGTCAAGGTTTGAACAGTAACCAGAAAATAAAAAGATCATACAACCTCAAAAAAGGACAGAAACAGCAGTTTATTAACAGTTCGCTGCTTTTCCAGACGGCTAAAAGTTATTTGAAGAGTAAAGGCAAAAATATCTCCCCTATTCAGGAATATATGGATAGAGATGTCTTTCTGGAACAATTCTAGTTGTTCCTAGTGCATGCTTCAAGACTGGATCAATCCTATTTCCCTACCAAAAGTCCAGTTAGAAGGAAAGCATCAGATTAAAGGATGACCACATCCTCTATACCAACAAGAACAACAACGACTGGATTTATTGAGTTGATCAGATTTGAATCAGCAAATGCTGTGACTTGAAATGCACCATCAGTTGGGAATCTGCTTTGTTCAATAAATACAACTTTTCCATTTAATTTCTAAGACAGACTGGTAGCTGCAGACAGTCCCTAAATATATTTCATGATATATTTTTCATTAATCACAGTGGAAATCAAGTAATAAATTATGATGCTTCAAATTATAATCATGAAATTTTTCACATGGCTTAAATTGTATAAAAGAGATAATTTTTTTCCCTCCATACTTCCGATTTTAAAACAGGAACTCAACGCTAACAAACATCTTAATATTTCATATTGCTAAAAGCCCCTCTTGAAGCGACTGATTAACTTGATGTGGTAAAAAAAGACAAATTGCATCATCTGTGTTTTTCTACTATGAGAAGAAGAAAGAAGAGAAAGTTTGAGACAAAGTAAAGAGACAGCCAGTCAGAGCTAAAAGGAGTTTTAAAAACTAGAGGGAAGGAATTTGTTCTCTCTCCACCTCTGCCCCACCAGCCCGCTCACCATAGCAATGTATTTTAAAACTTTCATAAACAGAACAAATAGGATTATCCATTACCATGTCAGCTTAAGTGATAACATAAATATATATCACAGAACATCTGCCACTAAATCACTGTTTATAGATGTCAGACCTTATTTATTATTAAAAAAAACCCCACCAAAACAAATGCTTTAAAGCCTTCCTTATTATTCCATGAGAAGTGACTGATATCTCAGCTGTAAGGTGGAGTTATTCTTTCTAATCGCTTTAGACAGAGTAACTTCTGCTATAAACCTCAGTCAAGAATTACATTAAGTTGTATTCACAAACGTGTTAGTATTGCCTGAGTTATTTCATCCCACTATGCAGTCTAGAAAATCCAGCATATTTTCTCCATTGATTTTCCTCATCAATCCCCACTGATTTTACATGAAGGAATATGGTGCACTTCAGAAAACTTGCTTTTAGATTTCTTTTCC
Source organism: Tichodroma muraria (assembly GCA_013390105.1). Lineage (NCBI taxonomy): Eukaryota > Metazoa > Chordata > Aves > Passeriformes > Sittidae > Tichodroma > Tichodroma muraria. The sequence goes on from WAAG01020493.1 coordinate 24,630, forward strand.
TCAAAGAGTAGAAAAGGTAGATCAAGGTTTTATATTCTGATATCAGCAATAAAATATCTAAAGTTTACTTTAAAAAGAATTTATAGAGAGTACTCCTTATACACAGAAAGCATAAAATTTTAAAATTCACTGTGTTTATAGTGCAGTGTTTGACTGAGAAGCTGAGTGGGACAATCATTTTGCTTTTACATTTTATAATTTAATTTGCTTTGTCTATCTTCTCCTCTTTGTGTCAGCTGCTTTAATAACTCTTAAGTCAAGCACCCAGGGATCAAATTACCAAATCATGGAATTATTTCTGAATATGCAATCTGTATCCTCTCAGGTACAAGTGAAAATCTGCTTGCAAAAGCCACTCATGTGCATCATTGCAAATTGACCTCTCCAGTCTGCCCTTTCCCCCACCCTCCAGTCAGGAACAAATCCAGAATACCGTCATGCTTTGTTTTATAGGAGTTTCTCTTGGCTTGCTTCGCTCTGTGTGCTTATAACTATAATTATTTTAGAAGCAAAGAGCTAAACCACCTGGAAAACCCACAGAGTTTGAAGCCTCGCGACACTCAGCGCCCTCAAAGGCGAGCAGAAACCGCACCCCTACGAGAGACTCACCCGAAAACGGGAGCGCTGAGCTCACCCCGGGGCTGACCTCTGCCAGGGCCCATCCTTTGAACCACAGCCCCTCAGTGGTGGCCGCGGAGGCTCCAGACCCTGATTCTTGGGGACACTCCCCGGAGGTCACCGCACAGGCTGGCGCTTCACAAAGTGCTACAGAGCCCTGCTCAGCCATTACGTTCTCCCACCTACGTGCAAGCTAATTTGATTAAAGGTAGAAGATCAATCAAGCTCTATTGCCTCAGAAAGATTAATTACCTCAGCACTTTCTGACTTAATTATTAGTGCTCAGCCATGGGGTTAGAAAAGCCCAATACAGCAGAAGGTAAAGGGCCCGATGGGCAGATGTGGGAGACTGGGATGTATTTCAGCCTGAGATTTGTTATCTTTAACTAATGACAGATTCTTTCTTTTTTATTCAAACTAGGCGTAAGTATGTTTAAAATTCAGCAACAACCAAACAAAAATATTGCTGTTACATTTCAACCTTTCTGTGGAAATAAAAAAAACAGAAGATGGGAAGGAAAAAAACCAAAAACATCGTTAAAAAAAAATTCTATCTGTCGGCAGTCCAGTTTTTGGACAGGGAACAAGAAACTTAAGACTTTGTAGATTTATTTTTTCTTGTGCCCCAGCATGAGGTCTGAAATCCAGCTGCCAGAGCATCTTATTGATGATGTTTAAAGAGTATATTTCAGCAACTGCAGAGTTTCTGATTATCAGACAAGTCAGCATGGCAGAAAACACAGGCATTTTTCCCAGGGAGAATGAGCTCCCTGGCTGCAGCTCTGTGCTAACCTTTTCTTCTCCACCAGGCAGAGTTACCGGACCCCCCGGGCTGTCACTGAGCTGCTGGCAGGGCTGGGGACAGCAGGGGCCAGCTCCAGCGGCTGGCGGTGGCACGGCCATGCTCCCGGACTGGTGATGACCAGTCCTGTGTCCAGCTGGGGCTGGAGCTGGAGCCTGGAGCAGAGCTGAGGCTCAGCAAACACCCTCACCCCTGGATTTGATGTTCCCAGCCTTGAGGAGTCACCTCTTGTGTGACACACTGGATTTGCTGCTCTTACGGACAGCGATCTATTTGCCCTCTCACAAATTTCTCCAGCTCCTTTTTAAAGCCAGTTGCATGGTCATGCCCTGCTTCTGTACTTCCTCACTGATCTCGTCTGCAGCCCCCAAATTACCAGCCTTGGCTGGCTTAAAGGCAGCACCAGCCCATTTCCCTGTGAACCACCCCAGTGCTGTATTCTGGCTTCCACTCCGTGCTGTTGTGTGAGAGCAGCCCCAGGCCACCTTTACCTTGCAGTTTAAAGCAGCCAATATTCATTCCTTTCTCTGTATATGAGCATCCCATTCCCCTGTTATTAATCATATTTCTTTATGCCTGTTTCTCATGTGAATTCACCTTTCTTTAATGTCGGAAGCCAACACTATTCATAACAGACCTGTTATGATGTCAGCAACCCCCTGGGGTTTTTCCTTTTCTTCTTTTTTCCCTCTGCTAGGAGTAACCCAGGATTTTTTCACAGTCACATTAGGTATTGGTGATTTATAGTTTATCTTTGTAATACTCAGTTGCTTTTTTTCTTTATGTCATTTTCAGCTGGTGATTTATATACTAGTTACATACAGCAGCTCCTATGAGAATGACTCTCAACTATTAGATTTCATCCCACTGCTATTACTTCAAATCCTTAGCAAAATCCAATTCTCATGTCATGCACACCTCCTCCTCTATTGTCAGTGATGTTTGGCTTTAAGCTACTAGAATATTTCATTGACACGTTCCTTCTTTTTAATGCCAAACTCATTAATGAAGATAATTATGGAGATTTTTCCATTCTTGTATTATTCTATGTCCTTTCATTCTTAATTACTAATGCTCCACCATAATGTCATAATAACAGTTATTAGTCCTTAAATATATTCATAGATTAACAGTACATGTATTCCTCAATGTTAAAAATACGTATCATGGAAGTGAGATGATAGAGCTAATCTCATCCTACTCTTGGGAAACCCATGATACCATTTATTGCATTATATTTATATATATCTCAGTTTGTTCTTTGTAAATGCTTTCCAGTAGAGAAGCTTGACCAGAGCTTTATTTTTTCTTGACAACTTGCATGTCAGAATTACAGAAAAATAAGGAAAAAACAATCAGCTTTGATATCCTGGGAGGAAGATTATCTCCTCTCCTCCTCATGAATGCACTAAACCTGCTCTGACTTTTAATGCCATTATCACCATTCTCCATCAGTCTGCCTTTGTGCTCACCAACACCATCCTTATCAAAAATTAAGTAAAGGTGAAAGTGTTCTTTTAATTTTGAGGAAGAAATATATGCTGTATTTAATAATGAGCAGATGTCTTCCTTGCCTCCCTCTTATGTGGTTAAATACCACAGATTGCAGTCTTCATTCTTTCTAAGACTGATTCTCTGCACTCTGATGATCACTTAAAGCCAGCACTGCTTTGCCCCAGCTACTCATTTACTCATTCACTGTGCACAAGTCGTGCCTTGTGGCTCAAACTGAACTGGTTAATCCCATGTATTTAAAATTTACCTTTCCCCCACCCCAGGGGCTGAACCCACAGGAATTCTTCAGTCCAGGTCACCCAAACAGCTCTTCAGCTGTGTGAAGGTGTGGCTGGGAGACAAAAATAAGCAGCCAGACACCTCTGGCAGCACCAGCTTGACGTGGCCACAAACTTACGGTGTCTACTGATTCCCCTTTAGCTCTACACTTGCTGATTTTCAGTGCAACTTTCTTGGCTTATTAGTCACTAATTCATGTTAAATATTCTTCATGGAGACCCCCTCTCCTTAATACACCAGCTTCCTCCTATTTGAAACCCTGAAATCTCAGTGAGATTTGCCTCATTAACTTTAATTTTCAGCTAGCTTTGTTTATACTTCCATTTTCTTTATACAAAATGACTGCTACTATTTAATTGCAGATTACTTTCAGGTTTTCTGGCTTCCCCTCCACACTCCCTGTCCCCAAGCTGCAATCATTCCTCTCGCTCTGCCCAATTTCTTGGCGGAACTAGTAATATTCTATTTTTTCTCCAAACAAAAGTAAAATAATTTTATTGTCTAGAGGAAAGAAAACAGATTCTATAAGACTATAAAAACAGATGAAGCATGAAAATTTGTCATTAATATCTTACACATGTATTAAATAACCCAATAGAACTGAGGTTTACATGTACCTTTCAACCCTTTTGATCAACATCACTGCCTACACCACTGAGAGAGTACTACTGAGAGTGAATTTGCCAGGGAAGTCCAGATGCAGAGAATTTGTTTGTCTTTGTCTATGCTTGAAGCATGTTTTGTATTTAAACAGAGGGGAAAAAGAGGGGGGGGGAAAGATTGTTTGGTCAAAATCGTTAGCATAGGGAGTTATTGGAGCATCCTTATTTGAGCAATGAATGCTTATTCTCTCCTCCTTTTGAGGAGAAAATTTCTGAATACCACGTACAAGACTGCTGTTACTTAAGGATAAGGTTCTCTACAAACCTACAAGCATTTTTATATTACTATTTACTTAGTGTGACAGTTTATTGGCATCTCTTCCTTATGATGCATCTACCACACTGAACTTTATGTTTTTCTAAGGAGGGAATTAAAGTAAGAGAAGACAAATCATTTTAAATAGCCTATTTCTAATTTTAATTAGCCCAGTCAATTAATTTTAAAGGTTTACATATAAATTTCTCACAGTTTTCTAACCACTATAACCTTACAGTCATTTTTTTTCCATCCTTGCTTCAGTCCTGTACTGGATGTGAATTTGTAAATCTTTCTCTCACCAATATTTCTCAGGGGTTTTTTTTGTTTGTTTGTTTGTTTTTTGTTGTTTTGTTTTAATGTTATTTTGTTATGCTCATCTATTTCAGTGTTTTCTAATAAATGCTTAGCTATTGCTAGTAAATGGCAAGTTTCCAAAACACAACAATTTCCAGTATTAGAGGAACAAATAACACCAAAGAACTGTAGTCAGGAAAATCAAGAGGAAGAAAACACTTTTGAACATGGCCATGAGTGATGTCACAGCTGCCATCAGCTTTCATAGGGCTGATGAACACTTGGTGGGTTCTGGACACTTGACATCATTTCACCTCAAATCTCTCTCCTTGGCAGGCAAAGTTGAGCTAAATCCCTACCAAGTGACAAAACAGGCTTAACATTCCAGACACTGATTCAGATTAAGACAGGTCAGATATTAAAGATGTTGGGAGGGAATGAAGGCCCTGCTTGCTCTGCTGGATGAACTCAGGTTACCTGACTGTATTTTCCTGTCTCTTTTCACATTAACAACATCTTAGTCCGTGAAGGAAGACAATAAATACTTTGAATGCATCAAGCCACTCCAAATTAGAATAAAGAAAAAACAGCAGACAAAAAGCCAGCAGAAGATTGGAGAGGAAACCATCACTTCAGAGCTGTTTTTACTGTTTCACTGTTGGCTAAATGTGTCCTGCATGCACAAGTGAACCACATGAACCTCAGGCTCGCCAGATATTTTGGGTTGCTGTCACCTGCACCAAGTCACTTTGCAGCAGCACACTGAACACAAATATGCTGTGGGTCTTCGCCTTTTTCACTTTGATGCAGGAGAGCAGACAACATCTATCTGAATCTGCTTTTTTGTTCCTGCCACTAGATGCTGCCATTAATATGAGCATAAAACACTTAAAAGGGCCACAAAAGAAGCTTTCCCTGCTGTAATGTTCGTGCTACATCAATTAAACTGTTTCAATAAGATACAGGTTGGAAGGGAAGAAAAATTTTCACATAAAATAAACTCTAATTAAACTGGGACTCCAAGTTTAAAACGGAACTGTCAGGTAATTAGACAGGTGATTAAACTTTCTTCAACTTCACACTTGGAAAGACATCTGACACCTGCTTAGCCTGCTCACAGGGGTGTGTGTCAATGACATTCAAATGTCAGAGCTGAGTTACTTTTAGAGCCACAACCTACAAGAGTCAAGGGGCATATTTCCTCTGAAATTAAAAAAAAAAACATGGGCACAAAAAGTATTGGCAAATCCCCAACCTGAGCCTCTTTGTAAATGGCGAGACAGGATGCACATGCCTGTTTTGAGAACTCTACATCAGGTCCTGTCCCATGCTCTCTGCAGAAAGGCCCTGGATACTTATTTCATGTACTTTATTCCCACTTCAGTAAAGTATAATAAATATCAGTTACAAGCAACAAGAAAGAGCTGGAAAGCAAGCTCAGATCATGAGTATGCAAAGCAAAAGCAGCAAATATATATAACTTGGTAATTCTTTCTTTGGGGGTATATTTGGAGCCCTTTAGAGCTTAACTCTGTGAGGAACCCAGTTTGACTGCCCAGAATGCCTAGAATGTTATTAAAAGTATATTACAGCCTCAAATACATAAACACAAAAGCAAATTATGATTGTTTCCAACACAGGTTCAAAAACCTCTGATGGTTCTTGTCAGCTGTCTGTCAACTAGGAAAACATAATATTCTGGCATTACTTCAGGAAATATATCACCTTACAAACTTTAAAGTAAAATTTAGGTAATAGTTTACAGATTAACGGGGACACACCTCACAAGTGCAAGAAGCCCCTGAGGCTCCAGTCCTGGGCAGCAAAGGCAAAGGCAGAGGTGTGATTTCCAAGAGCCAGGTTGAGTGTGACAGAGCCAGCTCGGTGTGGGAGGGAATGCTCTCTGCTGAATGCTGGATTTGCCACTGCAGAGTGTAACTACCTTCTACAGCTATTTCAAGTGCATAGCTCTCACTTATTCATTCCTCCTGATACACTAAAGCAGCTGAAATCCACCTTTTGGGCCAAGGTTTGCCCAGAACAGATGTATTTTCAAATCACTTATTAAGCTGCTAACAAGGCCTTAGAGGCTTAGAAACATTCAGGTGTCTCTTTATCAATGGCACAGTTCAATTTAATCCAGATAAGGAGCCTCTGGACAATTAACAGTTGACTAAAGTTCAGTGGAGTCTCCAACTGGCTATCACACCACAGCACAGCACAGCCAGCAGAGCCAGTACCCACAGCTCCCACTCCTGTTGATTTTGACTCCCTGTTTTTGACATCACAAGAAGGCAGTGGCAATGGCATAAGATGACAAACTCTTCTGAGATTATTACTACACATCACCGCTGCTTTCAAAGGACAAATCAAGAAACTTGTATTTCTTGAGACTGCAATCTTTTCACAGAGCTGCTCATCACCCACGAGTTCCCTGTTAAACCACAGAACACAGTAGTGTTGGAGAGGGAAACGTTAAAAAAATGTGAATTCCCTCAGCACAGTATTTATGACCATTAGGGCAACAGCGATAGCCTCCTCAGAAAGCTCCTCTGTGCACAGCACACCAGCTCCATAAAAACACCAGCTCATCCATAAACCCTTAACAGCTCCAAGTGTTTCATTTCCAAGGGCCAGACCTCCCACTGTTAGAAACACAACGCTTCTTCAGCCGCACTAAGAACAACGCTCGCTTTTAACAATTACCTGGAGCAACAAAAAGCCCAACGATTGATTGATTGATTGATTGATTGACTGAATGACTGAAGGAGTGAGATGAGCAGAGCTCTGCACTTACTGGACTCGGGGTCGGAGTTGCCGTCGCCCTCCGTGCGGCTGTTGGGGGACGCCTGCTCGTAGAACTCGTCCTGGGGGAAGCCCAGGGGCAGCGGGTGGGACGTGCTGGCCCCGCTCGTGGGCTCGTGGTCTCCGAGCCCGCTGTCACTGCAGCTTTCCTGGGAGCCATCAGGCAGGTGGAACGTGACACGGCGCTGGGGCTACAGGGAAGGAAGAGAACGACACGGTTTCCACCACGGTATCGGTAATTGCTCAACGCAGCCAATTCAGGAAATGTATTATTTCGGTTATCTGCTGGGGACGCGTTACCCAGAGTTGTGCACAATTTCAGGCTTTCATGAGCTGCTTTCAAACCCGCTGCCCCTGACACCGCTGCTTGCTGCTGTTTTTTAAAAATGTAAGCCCTGATGCAAAATGAAAGGCACCTCAAACTAAAGAGATTCTGTCAGACTTCACAAGTCTTTGGATACCTTTTGTATATTGACTTGGAGATTTCAATCACTTTTTGAGGCTCAATTTATTTCACTGCTGAGTTTTCTAGTTTTCAAAAAACATTTTCTTTCCCATTAAAAGCTGTTCCACAGTTTTGGGCCTAAAAAATGTGACACATTTATAATGCTGTTGGATTCTTCTGAGGCAGAGAAAGAACAAACAACAACAGGTCTCATGTATTGAAAACAATTTTAATAGATTTTGCACAGGCGTTAAGGTAATGAATGGAAAGTAGATTCTCCTGCTCTCCTTCAGACATTTCATTACAACTTCTTTGATTTTTGTTATACCACAGACCTGTACCTCAACAATAAAAGGCTGGAACCTGGGAACCTGGGAGCTGAGGAGGGAAAGCATCTCAGCCCAGACTGGAAGGAAGGGCCAGATGAAACAAAGAACCCGATGCACCAGGCACAGGACAGAATTTTCTAAGAATTAACTAAGTGACTCCGCATGATTTAGGAACCGAACAGCTGAAATGTAAATCTCTCCCAGTATTAAAAGAAAATATGGACAAAAAATAAGCAGCTCTCCTGCTCAGTTTGATGTGTGTCTGATATCCATGTTTTGGAAACTTGAAACACAAAGATAAAAAAACCACAAAACCCAAAAAAACAAACAGTTTAAAATGTTCTTAGGTTGTTGTTACTCAAAATTCCATTTGAAAGGCAACACAAAACTTTCTGGATGCAGAACTGCTGGGATTAACAAAGCTGAAGACCAGACTTTTCATGCAATTATGCAAAAAAGTATATAGTGTTTATAACAGAGCAGATGTTGTCAGGGGTCCCTAGATATTTGGTTCCTATAGGGTGGTGGAGTTGAAAATATTCAATTATACTGAGTTTTTGCTAAGCTCAGCTCCTCCACTTTTGCGAGTCTCTTTTTGTCAGAGTGGGCTATTGCACGTGCCCACAGACAGCTGCTCTGCAGTGTGCCCAGCCGAGAACACGGCGGCACCAACCTCACCTGTGCAACTCCTGACACGTGTGAGTGACAGTGCTTCTCAAGAGCTACCAGTAAGACACTCGGGGCTTTCCCAGAAAACCTGCTTCAGTGCCTCACCACTGCTAATGGAGAGCTTCTCTTCTAATGTTTAAACTGCCTCTTCCTTGTTACAAAATAAATCACTTCTTCAGTCCCACCCATCATGGTCTGCTTATTCACACTCATCTTTCTGGCATTTGGCACTTTATTTTGCTTCAGAATAAACAGACATTATTATTTTAATCTCTTGGGTGCTCCTGCTTTCTCTGGCTGCTCCCCCTGTGCAGGAGCTCGCTCATAGCTCCGTGCTCTGCCCAAAACTCTGCACCCAGCTCCAGCCAAGGTCCTGACAGCACTGAGCAGGATCATTTCACATCTCCTGCAGGCTCCTTTGCCACGGCAGCAAAACACATTTGTGTCCTTGCCAACCACCATAATGCCCAGGTCCTTTTTATTGATCTTCTCGTTGTTCCCTTTTTGGTTATTGCCATCGATTGCTGCAGCCTAAGAGTGGCACTTTGTATTCATTGTTCCTGCCATTCTCTTTTTCCAGATGATTTCATCCATTTTCAAGTACACTTTGCCTTCCAGTCCCACTTTCCTGTTTATCAAATTTGCAGATTTTAGACTCTCCCTCATTTGGCAGGTCCTTGAGAAATATTGGAACAGATCAAGCCGAGACATCTCGGTTGAGCTCTGAAGAGCTGAACACAGACTGGCTACCCATTCCATGGGATGGGAATGGGAGAGGACAACCCCTCTGTGACTGCTGGGACAGCGTCACAGTCCACTGGGAAAAGGTTCAGATGGTGAAAAGTTCACAGCTAACACCCCCAAATGCCCCCTTGCACTTTTGGGGTCACCAGAAGAATCACTCACTGAACTGCACAGCCTGCAGCTGCCCCAGGGCTCTCTGCAAGCCTGGCTGGGACAGTGGTCCTGCTCCTCCTGCTGCCTTTTCCCACCACATCTGGGTGAAAGCAGTGTCTCTGCACAGCCCCAAACCCCAGATGGATCCACAGAAATTACTGATATGATTTATCCTATTCCACTTCACTGTCAGCTGCCTCTCAGAGCCCTATCCACACCACAGCATCACACAATTCCTTCCTCAAAGCCCAAACAACTGAAGTTTTGTTGAGCTGATCCAGTGAAAACTTTCCTGCAATGTTTCTCATTTACTCCCCCCATTCAAAACTGCACCCAGCTTGCACAGATGTACAGCTACGGCACATGGAAAGGGACTTTGCTATTTCTCTCACTTGAAATGAGTTTGGTATTCACAGTATGAAAAAAATCCACCTCCATTGCATGAGCTGCCTGTAAAAGCTGTATTTTGTAAGGTTTGCTCTGCCTTTGTGTTATGTTATATCCTCTCCTCTCCGAGCTACCAGTGCATTTTAAGTATTCTTAAAACATTTTTAGCCCAAGTTTTAGCATTAGACACCAATACTAGCTTTTGAAAATGACTGGGAACACAATGGTTACTATGATGTACAATTGGTTACTACTTTTTACATTTGGGATTCACAAAGTGTAAACAAAGGAATATTTATTTCCAGGGTTTATTGTCAAAATACAGCAAAGTTTTGAATCATCTGACAGTAGAGGAGACCGGAAAGTCACCACTTTCTAGACTTTTTTTAACTGCCTAGCCCAGTGAGAAAAAACAAATCTCATACCCCAAGCAAAATTAAAAATCTTACTAACTAACCCTCACATTCTGTCAAAACTGTAAATATTTGGTTGCATAAATTGCGATGTTTTTAGTCAGAAAGATCAAACCTGCATGATTTAAAATCAACTGGCATCAGCTAAAGGCTCATGGTTTTAAATTTGATCCCTGAGTGTGTCACACCTGATAACGCTGATGACAGAGCACTTTCAGAAAAATTTATCAAGATGAAAAAAGCCCAGCTATTCCTCTACATGGCAGTGCTGCCATTTTCTTAATTCATGCAAGCGTCAGACAACGATCTGGAACAAGTAATTCTAATAAAATTTTGCCAAAAGCCGGGACTTATCTTCTGTCACAATTATTTTGGAAATTTCCTCCTTGAGGCATTTAAATTTCAATTTATAAGATTATGAAATATCCTCAGTCTCCAGCTGCTTTTCTATTTATCTCCAAAGGGAGCCAGCAACGATAGTAATAGAGTAACAAGGATTACGGTTTGTTTTATTTATCTGAAAGACAGTTGGTGTACTTTTTCAAAAAGAGAGAAATGCAAGCAAACCTATTATGCATTCTTAGAGGATTCTGATGTAGGAACTTGTAATACAGACAATTAAACTGATAGGGGACAATGAAATGAAAATTTAAAGAAAAAAAAACTACAGCAGTCTATAGTTTCTCTGCCACATTTAAAAATATTAAATTACTCTTTATTGGTATGAGAAAAGAATTTTGCTTGCAGAGATGTCACAGACCAGACTCAAATGCTGTCAGAGGTCTCATATGGCATTCACTGCCTTTGGTAAAAGCTGAGCGTGTCTGGAGGGATCAAATTATCTCAGAAAACTGCAAACCTTTTACTCTCATTATTGAAATTTATATGAAGACTGATCAAAGCCCCAAACTATTCTGTGTTCAATCTTTCACTACAATAATTAGACTGTGGCAGTGGGAATAATAAAAGATGAGTCTAAGTAAATAGCTTTGGATACACTGAAGGGATGATTTCTGGTATTATACACCAGAGGTTAGCCAATTTATAATCAAAAAGGAAAAAAAAGGTAATAGGAAAAGCAGCAGATATCAACAGAGGAACATTAAACTATTAACCTTATTATCTTCATTCATTGAAGCAAATTAATATCCATTTAAAATGAGATCATAAAGAAAAAAACATTACTTTTTAATTTATGCTGAATTAATTATATTATTTAGATGATAATTCTGATTTAAAACAGACCTTATTTAGGAGATGCTGTGAGACAGCACAAAACAACAGGAACTACTTCAACATTTCTCTCCACTATTAGCAACCAGTAAATAAAGGAGTAGTCAAATAAATTTTTAATTTTCTCAGTCCCTTGTTTACTTCAAACGTTAGGAAGATATGAAATACCTTAAATAACCAGAAAATAACTATCATGAAGTATAAGCAGTAAAGAAGATCCCTAATCAAACTACAATTTCCAGCTCCAATCTTTTTATCCTCAACTATTACCTTTTTTTCCAAAACACCAATTTTTGTTCCACAGGCTTTCATTGAGACAAACAGGACCCCACAACTCTCAGTGCAAGATTCTCAGAATAACATTAAAACAAACAGCCTGTGAGGATCCAGCCATAAACCCAGTGGGAAATATGTCTTTGTGTTGAAACTCAACAGAGACAAGCCAGTATTTTCATTTCTCCTTTCCCCATACAGAGTAGTGTCTAGCACAACTAATATGGCTAAAAGAGTTTCTCCCAACTCTTTTTAAGTCTGCATTTCCCATAATTTTTGCAGCCTGGCACATTAAATCTAAGATCTTATAACATTATTTTGATGGTTTCGTCATAGGCTAAATATATAACACAGATAATTATAATTTTTCCACTCATATTAAACTTCCTTTTTTTTTTTTTTGCCACCAGGGATCTGTATTTCTCTTGGAGTATCTACAAAGATGCCAAACACTTCTGGTCACCATTATCACACACTTTTCTAACTTAGCAGTGATTATGATCTATTTAATGGGCCCTACAGTGATCTTGCACAGGAGTGGGTTTGGTTTTTGGGGTTGGGGTGTGGAGGTTTTTGTTTGTTTGCTTGTTTTTTCCAAAAAGAAAAATGAAGGGCT
>WAAG01020493.1:37164-134445 GCA_013390105.1 Tichodroma muraria
ATGAAGGGCTCATCTTCTGGGGGAAGGAGAGAGGTACTGTGCAAAGTGACGATACTCAGCTGATTTCAGAAGTCCAAGCCTAGTGGGCACTAAAATCAGTGTTTCCCTACCTCACATTAAAAAAGCACGACCCCCAGCTACTGCCAACACTAATAACCTCAATTATCATCTCATACAGATGAAACTTGGTGAACAAACCCTTCTTGTCATTGAACAGGTTCAGATGTTCCAGCGACTGCCCCAAATTTATTGGTTGCTTCCCTTTCTATTTTTAGAATAGAAAAGTAAATAGCCTGGTTGTCTATTTGTTTGTCAAATCAAACAGACCCGCTGTTTTCCCAATTTACCATATTTACCCTTTTAAATATTGGCAAGAATTTGCATTTTCGACTCATTTATATTTCCAAAAGAAATCCAATAGAATCCTTTTGACATTCCTGTTATAAATTTTGTTAGTCCTCCTAATTTAATCTCATTAAAAATAGTAACAAGTATATTACAGCCTCACTAACTACTAAGGGAAAATACAGCATATGGATACCTTCTAAAGAAGAGGAATATTTGATAAATACTTTTGCTTTTTCTCACTGTGATTAAAAATCTAACTGTTCCACAGTAGTGTATGAGAAGTAAATAGTTTTAGGCTTTCATTTATATTGATTTAAATAACTCCTCCTACTTTGTTAATTTATTTAGATGCAGGAAGCATAACTTATGAATTTCAAAAGGATAAATAAAAGCTGGGTTGGCTGCCCAGACAAATAGAAATTCAACGTGGGTGATTATCTTAGACAGATTTGTACATTTTCAATGAAAGAATTACAACCTCCACAGAAAACCAGCAGAACAGATGGTGCCCCTACACCTGCTCAAATGGAAATGACTTAAAATTGTCAGATCTTATAGCTGGATTCACTCACACAAAGAATTCGCTCAAGTGATGAGAAATAATCTTGCAGGACTATCTTGTACCTCCAGCACTCACTCGCTCAGGGTGCCTTTTAGGAATCTCACGTACAGGTCCCTGCAGGCTCCTCTTGCAGGCAGGTAAAACTGCAGCGAGCTGATAAGGGAAATGTCAGATATTCCAGCTCTTGGCCATTGCAAGGGAGTTCTGTGAAACCCTTCCCATGCAGGCAGCAAAGGGCTTTGTTTTATTAAAGGTGTTTTTTTTTTTTTTTAAAACACCGCCTGCTTTAAGAAGCAAATTTTGCGTTTTTTTCTGAAGTAACCAGGGGCTAAACCAACACTCCCATCGTCCTCTTGCACCACTGAGGTCACGGAACAAACTCATTCCCAAAATCATTGCTGAACAAACGCATTATGAACCTGGAACATCACAAATTTCTGATTAACAACTTCAAAGGGTATTTATTTCCAGACACTAATCCTCATTGTACCAGAGTATCTCTCACAAGACTTTCCCCAGCAACATTTAGCAATTATATTGTATTTTCTGGGCTTCTTAAAATAACAACAAAGAAGTGAAATAAAAAGCAAATAAAACTGAAAATAACATTTAAAGCATGTCAAACATTTTATTTAGCTTTTGAAAGGCAGTTATTGTATGCTAGATGTCAAAATGATAGCTGAAAGCATGCTTTTTAAAGTTTAATTCATCTAAGCCTTCAATTTGACATGTGATTAAATAAAAATTACACATGAAAGTTGCACTATGGCTGTGCTGTTGCTAAGTTTGAAAAGGAGGAAAATTTCAATTCTTTAATACATTCTTCAATTTCCATCATCTTTGATGCTATCACCTTGAATGCTTGATATCTGATAGGCAAAGCCATTTTATAGTTAAAAGAACATCCTAATAAACAATAATACAGAACCATTTCAGCAATATTTGACATCACTTCTGACTGCTAGCCCAGCAGCGTAAATCTTTTTCAGCAGAAATATTGATTGGGTTTTATTAGAATTGTGAATTCTTTGCGTTAACATTGAAATGGAGAAGAATTTCTACTTTCACAAATGTACATGGGAGTCCAGCTCTAATTTGATTGCACTAACTTATACATTTCAGTCGTGGCTGAGATAAATAGATTTCATGTTCCTTCATGAGCAAGGTATGGATTCACAGAATAATGAATGTCCCAGTGAATTACTCACAGACCTCCAGTGAGGAACTTTTGTATCATAGTCAAGGCTGAACTTTTAATGCAACCCTGTGGAGTTCATTAGGGCTATAGAGACCTGGAAGAAACCTCAAGAACCTGATTCTATTTCCCTTTGCAACTTTTTTTTTTTCTGTTCAGTTTTTCCTGTAAAGGTCAAATTTTTGTGAAGCAGCACTCGTGTGTGTAACCCCACAAGTGTTCACTTGTGGCAGCTCAGAAAAGTGCTCTCATCATTTTGAACCTGGAAATGGAGCTGTTCTTATTAGTGCTTCCCAGAAAAAGGGACTTTTAGCTAATTTTGGTTCTTTGGGTTGCAAGGGTGCCAAAGTCAGAAGCAAAATAAGATTTGTGCAAGGGCTGTTCTTAACTGCTCCAGTTCAAGCAGTGGTGCAACACTTCAGTTGCATTTCACTCCATAAAATAAAGCCTTTCCTCCCAGTGAGGATGATTATAAAGCAGCTCGTGTGTAATACAGACAAGCAGTAACTTCATGTTTGATTTGCACTCATGTAGCTTTTGAATTGAACTCCTTTTATTATGGTTTAAAAAAAAAAATTAAAACTAAAAAAAATGAAAGGAGCCTTTTAAAGTGAGTAACAAGGCAGCTTTCTGGCATGTCATTATCTCACTCCATTTGTTATGACAGCACACCTTTATTATAACAGCATTTTATTTGTTATAGCAGGAAATCTATAATGTTTGATATCAAGGGTTTGATTAGCTAGAATTGGAATTGATGATAGATAAAATGCAAGGATGAAATGAATGCATTTCATGCAGCTGTCAAAAAAGGCATCTTTTCTTTCTGGAGAAGAGAAAGAATAGAGAAAAAGTTTTCCCTTGCCCAGAATGGACTCTGAGGAAACTGAAGACCTTCTCAGAGAGCAGTGAAAGCATTCTCTTTTCTGCTCTCTGTATCAGAGACTTATCCTTGCAATTGTTATCCTTGTGGTCTTGAGAAAATATCTTTTAACCACCTTGATTGCTCATTCTTAATTTTCAATTTATAGTGTGCTGGTCCCCAGGGTCCCCTCTCTGAGTACATTCTCTAGGCAGCAATACTTCCTCCACCTTTAGGTGAACTGGTTAAGGGAGAAGCAAGAGTTTACCAAGAAAACCTGCTGGCTTGCGAAAAAATAAAGCTCTAGGCCAAAGTTTGCAAGCAGTGATGCAGTTCATGTTGCATTTGATTTGCACAAAGTAAATTCCAGCATCCCAGGATGGACACTTTTATCAGCAGTACACTCTCCAGTGGACTCCAGTGGACTCCAGTGGACTCCAGTGGACTCCAGTGGTCCAGGAAAATTTCTCTGGATCAAGAAAACTTTCACCAAAAGTTTTGTCCTGAAATTCCCTTTCCAATTGTAAGGTAAAAGTTTTGCTCTGAATAAGAGAAGTCATTCCACATACCGAAATAAAGGAATTTTTCACTGGTACACTTTGCTTTCTTTCAATCTTCTCTTATTGTAAATAGGAAAGATTCAGGGTGGTAAATGCTATGGTGAACAATACTTCCATTTTGTTTTAAATATTTGAAAGATTTATTTTTCTCTACAAGTTGTTTTAAGAAAAAGGATTGTGTTTTATTTGATTAAAGTCAGAAATCTCCCATTTGCATCACTATTTTCACAGCTTATATTATCAGGGTGATAATGAATAAGATTTAGCTGTTATTTACAGTAAAATACATGAAATATTCAAAGTTACTAGAGTCTAACTGCATGCTAATAATGCATTCTTAAATGGATGTCTGAAATATCTATTTGCAAATGGGGAGAATTTTGCAAATTGAAGTGCTGCATTGTATCACTGATACCATCCCTCGCTCCTCCAGAGCCATGGCTCTGCAATTGCCCTTTCAGATAATCAGAATATATAACTGTCTTTCAGAATTCACCACTTGTGTAATTTCAGCAAAGCAAAATATAAAGCCATTAGCCTTCCCTTGTTCCTTAAATCTTCTTGCTTATTTCCATATTCAGTGCAGCCATTCTTTAGCCATGTTAAGATTACTCACTCATCTCTCGGAGCAAAACGTAACAGTACAAATTGCTGAGGAAATGCAGCACACGTTAGTTTGCAGAAAGCAATGCTGCAGTTCTGGGCGAGGGAAGTGGAAAGGGTCCAGCTGAAGGCTGGGGAAGGATTTTTCTGCTCACAGCCAGCCCAGGGCTGCTGTTTCAGCCGAGCAGGGGACACTGCCCTCATCCCACGTCATCCCACGTGGGACTCGAGCTCTGCAGCCCCATGGAGAGCTCAGCTCTGAGGCAAGGTCAGGTCTGGGACTGGTCTCTGTCTCCAGGACCAGGCTCTGCAAAGCACAGAGACTTGGGCAGCTCCCCTGGCACACAGGGCCAGGGGAAAGGTGGGAGCTCCAGCCAGGCACAGGAACCAGAAACCCAGGCAGAGGAGTGGTTGTTCACTTGGTAACTCCAGCAGCCAAGAGAAAGGTGCTAATGCAAACATACACAAAGCACCAAGAGGAAATAGGAGAGAAGTCACCAAAAGTGAGGATTAGGCATCTCTGGAAGGCAGGAGGGCAGCCCCTCCTCATGGGCTGCTGACTGCACAGCCCAGACACCCAGAGCCTCTGTCACAGCACTGAGCAGAACAGTGGCTTGCTTAGAAACAACTTGGTCCCAAGCTATTTACTGCATAAACCCCAAATGCACTCATAAGGAGCCTAATCCTCAGAGTCCCTGAATCTTTGGAAAGATGCTCGAGTGCCCCAAAGAGCTGAGCAACCCGAGGGGCTGAGGGGAGAAGGCCAAGAGCACAGCTAACGCTGCTCCTGCAACGCCCCGAGTGCACTCAGAGCTACCTCTGTTTCCTCACCCGCCACACAAGATTAACACCTCTACAGTCATTACTTCAGGATTACTCAAACTTCATGTACTGCTCAGTTAAATCAGAGATAAATATTACTCTCCATACAAACCACATTAAACTTGCAACCTGTAAATCTGAAGTATTTTGCAAGGCTGACACCAAGGTGGGGATCAGGAAAGGCAACTGCTTGCTCTGCTTGATCCAGGAAGGCAGAAATCCCTCGTAACAAGCAGCCATGGAGGAGCAAATGCAAGGCTTTAGGTCTACTCTATGTTCCTACAGTCCAGGGGAGGGCAAACTGTTGTAGATACTTGAGAACAGGGAGGATGTTGGAATGAAGCATAGGAAGAGTGCTTGTGTGGAAAGGCAATAACATTAACATGGGCAAAGCTGGCATAAATCAGGTGGGGGACACTGTGGGCATGGGCACCTTCCTCGCACAGCCCCAGACGTGCATCAATTACACTGTCCAAAACCCATGCTGAGGGCCCCGGTTGTTCACCGTTAGATCATCGTCATGAATAAATTTTCCTGAATAAAGAATTCAGTTTAATTCTACTCTTTAAGATATTGGCATTTTTTTTCTTTTTGTTGGCATACAGCATCTGGGCTTTGCACACAACAAAATGCACCTCGCACATTTTTCAGGCAAGAACATGCAAATACAAACTCACAGTATTAATTGTGTTCTTTCTCCTACTGTTTTTAATTAATTTGACCTTTGGGCCTATTCTTGTCAATTCAGAAGGCATATTGCAATCAGAAAAAAGCTATGGAGCAAATATTCCATTCTGCAAGTCACTTGCTAAACAAGTAAGCAATAGAGGAAAATCTATAGCATGTAATTAGCATTATGCTTTCCAATTATTTTCTTTACTTCACAAAACTCATTAATAACCTTTAGTAGGTAAAAATTGTAGCTAGGAACCCTCCTACACCTCTAGTGTATTATATTCTACCTTTGCCCAATAGAAATTCTTTTGATGTACTGGAAATCTTATTAATAGATTCACCAGAAAACAAGCATGTACAGCTGGCAGAGGCAATTGCAAGAGGTAAAATGAATGTAAATGACAGATGAAAGAAAATTTCCATGCCGTTCAGATCAATATAAACAAAAGTGCTGCAGCAGCCACAGCACAGAGATGAAGGGAATTCATCAAACTTGTATTTCAGATTATTTGTCCTGTTCTAAATGCACCCTCTGTGTTTCGGAGCTGTGTTCCTCCGTTACCCAATTAATACTACATTAAGATTCCCTCCTGCAGGGGCTTTTTCCTTCTGGTGCTGAAGAGAAGTTTCTCAGTGCACTCAGATCTGGGGGGAATGTTGAGCGTAGCTTCTTGCTTCTAAAGATTGTCATTTGGAAAGCCTGTAATTGCAGCACTCAATGATTTCCCAAATACTTAAGCCAGAATTAATTATCCCCGCTATTATTGCAGGAGTATGGGTCTTATGCTGGGTATGATGAAGGGAATGTGTGATAGAACATTTTATTGTGCTCAGAGCATGCAGTGGGTGTGCAAGGCGCTTAAACCATCAGAAGCAACAAGCTCCTCTACTTCAATTATATCTCAGTATGATCTCCAGACATCTACAGAATCAGCTTTGCTCATTTTGTGCCCTTTGTTGTTGCCTAATTAAACACATTCAGGACTTTTCTTTACACCAGAGACTAATCATAATTTTTTTTTTTTTTTTTAAGAATTCTGTTTGATTTAAAATCATATTGGTTCTGGGTGAAGAATTAGAGGAAAGCAAACACTTATTGTTAAACATCTTGTGTTTGAACAGAGTTTGAAATGCATTTTCATTAGGAGTCAGAAATCAAGGCATGTCATGAACTTCAGCAACTCCCTTTAATGGAGTGAATTCTACAGTTTTCTGGCAGTTTCATATGATGTTGAGGAATCAAAAACACTGGTAGTTACTATTATAGCTAATTGCCTAGGCTCCTTAAAGATCTCTTTATTCAGAAGCAGGGGAATGCCGGAGGTGAGCGGGGCAGTGGAAGAAGAACTGCACAATTGGTTATAGTTGATTCAGCTGCAGAAATACAGACTGCAATTTGTAAGACATTCAGACATTTTGAGGTCCATAACAAAGAAAACACACAAACGTGGTATTTGCAATGGGGAAATCAAAAGCACAAGGAGATGAAGGTCTAAACTCAGACCTTTGCACAGAACATAAACTAAAGGAACTTTGATCTATCTCTTGCAAGTTGAAAAGAAAAAAAAAGCAACAACACATTTTTTTTAAATACAAAGCAACCACCCTCTCTAAAAACCCAATGCCTGCCTGAGAGTCCACGGAGTAATAGTAAACTCTTGAAGTAGGCTCATTGTTTGAAAGAAGGCTGGCAGCATTGCTTTGGTTTCAAAGCAGCTCTTGGAGAAACCAGAAGCAAAACTGCAGCCTGAAGCACACCAGCTGCCTCCTCCCAGAAGTTCAAAAGACTTGGGCTGTGTTGCTGCAGATACCTGACACACAGACAGGGATGGATTTGCTAGAGAACTGTCCTGTCACATCTCAAATGAACATAGTCCAAATCAGCAGAGATTTCAGTCCCTGCTCGTGTGAAACAAAGGGGACCCAGAGCAGCGCTCGGTCCCCCTCACCTTCATCCCTGGAATTGCTTCTGGGACTCAGGACCAGCACGTGTTCATTTGTTTCATAACAGCAATAATGGCTGAAGCTTAGAGTCTCTGATGGAAGATGCCAGGCAGCTGTGGCTGTAATTTCCCTAGCTGGGAGGAAATAATTTCCTCATGTGTTCGTGCCCTTGTGCTGGCCCTCTGTAATCCTGCCAACACATTCCCTCTCTGCCTTGTTTACATCCCTGCCCCCAAAGAAACTCCCCATTTTTTCCCCACAGTTAAAGACTATAAATCCACTCTTGGTAGTGACTACAGTCTAATTCCCAGCTGACTCCCCCAGGACTCACAGAAGAAAGAGAAGACAAACAGCAGCTACCAAAGACAATTCTCCAGCTCCAATCAATAATTTGCCTGTCACTCCAGGAGCACATCACCTTATCAGCATAACTCTGCAAAGTTCCTTAGCAGTGATGTACACTCACACTTTCCAGGTAGACATTAAGCATTTTTTTACATCCCATGGGTTTTGCATTTCAGTAAATTTCCTTCTCCCAGCAATACAAATGTACAACAACCGCCCCAGACTGACAACAGATGTTAGAAATGTGAAAAACAGCCTATAGTGCAATAGTGTTTTGCACATAAACATCATTCTTTACTTGAATGGGCTTTAGAAATATGAATTCCATTTCAGAAGAAAAGAATAGAAAAGACAGTTGTTAAAGCAGCTCAAAGCAACAAACCAAAGCACAAATGGCTAGGACCTTTTGAGTCTCATGACTGAAGGTTAGGCTGTGTCACTGGCAGAATCCAAAAATGAAATCAAGAGTCTCGGACAGAAGGGACACTATTAGGCCAGTTGCAATCACATCTCATATTCTCCATCCAGCATGCTTCTCCAGAGAGAAAGCTATTCTCTCTCAAAATATACCAAAGTAAATTATTTGCATTTCAATAAACTATCTCAGACTGCCCCAAACTGGGAGTGATGCATGTGTATTAAAACAAAAAAACAAAACAAAAAAAAAATCATATAAATACAAGCACATACAATATCACTTAAAACAATACCAACCCTGAAAGAAAGTGACTCAATAAAATGTCTTCTGAGTAATTTGGCCAATACCAGCAGGTATCCACTGAGGGGTAACAGAGCCTGTTTCAAGGGAGCCAGATGGATTAAAAAACACTGTGAGCAGCATCATCTACATCATCTAACACTAAAGCTCTGTGAGCTAAGTGATAGAACAATAATGATCTAATCTGCTCTAACCAGACTGAAAACCTGGTGACTGCAGAAGATGTGCTCTGCAGTAGATTCCATCTGTGAGGAACAGACAACTTCATTAATGGAAATCTTCAAATCAGAGCCGAGAAACCCCTGGCTAAGGAAGGGATGCCTTGACAAGCAAAGTTCCTGCTGAAATGCTCGGCAGGTTCATGAGGCTTAAGATTGAGCCATAACAATTATCTGCTCTCCCCTTTAAATGTGTCTTTTTCCTGTTCTGCAGCTGCACTGACAGCAGTGCTCCCACCAGAGTTTGCCCCTCATTCCACAAGAGCAGGCTGAGCTTCGGGAGAGCCTGAAATCTGTCCTGTCCAACAACTTATCAGCTCTGCAACAGAATTCAGGACGTACATTAGAAGCATGGGTGCTCCTGTCAGCAAGTCAATCTTAAATCTGCCCAGGCTTTTAAAATGTTCCAAAGCAGCACCACCGTGCCCCGACAGGTGTGTTACCTGCACGTGGCAAATTCGATCCACACCCTTCCCCCAGCCCTGCCTCCTCCAAACAGCTGTTGGGTGACATGAGTGATAAAAGCCCCCCAAAAATCCAGGTTCATAATCTAAAACGTGGTAACAGCATCCAGTTTGAACACACACAAACAGGCTTACAGCTTGACTCCCAATAAGCTGCCACTGGCAAAACCAGATCAGAGAAAAAGGGGAGATTATTAAAAATTTTATTTTCCCTTCACAAAGAAAGCACTAGCAGAGAAGCAGTGATTTTCCTCTGTCTTGCAATTCAGCATTAGCACAACTCATATCAAAACATCAAAACAAAGAGCATTCTACAGAAAATGACCAAAGCATTTTCCAAAAGACTCTCTAGCCAAAGCCCTGCTATAGAGCAGCAGTCGAGGGTTTCCTCAGGAATGCTGTCACAGAAGTTCCGTGAAGCTTCCTGACATTAGATAAATGCTGAAATGTTTTATCGCCATTTATTTCAGAGACACAACCAGAACAGCTGGGCTGTGTCCTGCTCCAGGGCCACACCAAATTCTTTCCAGTTAATTTCTGCAGTAGCAGAGGCAGGAGGGAAGGGAGCTGCACACAGCTGGAGCCAGAGGAGCTGCCTGGGGCAGGTATCAATAGGACATGGAGGAAGAGCCTAATGGGGGATCAAACAGAAAAGCCCACATTTCCAACACCAGCCTGGAGGTAATCAAACAGCAACACAGGCAAATCAATGCAAATCAAAATCAGCCACAAGGCATCACATCCGCCCGGAAAGGTTGATTTTGTCCGAGCTTGCATCCCTGACAGCACTCTGCTACAGCTGCAGACACAAACACTCCCTCAAGAGCAACCGAAGCATTAAAAATAGCAACTCTGAAAGAGGGAACAGCAAATTTACCTCAGCAGATTATATGTTTAGTTTGAATTACTGCACAGGTAACCAAACATTCTGCCTAATCTTTAACCCCAACCTGTGCAAAACCATCTATAAACCTTCCTCTTCCCGTAGCAATGGGCCAAGAGTCCTCAGTGCCTTGAGGATAAGAGGATGGTGGTAAAGAACTAATTCCCCTCCCAGTGCTTGCAAGAAGTTGCTGTGGAGTCACACTGCTGGGGATGATTCTCTCAACAGGCTCCTGAAAACCACATTAGCTCTCACACCAGCCTTTCTTCAATTATGTCATGTTCTTTTTCATCTCGCCACAAGAAGCACATGGATTAACCAAGTTCTCCAGCCATTTTAAAGCCTTTAAAGAACCAAAAGTAATCCCCCCGGGAGAGTAAACTGAACAAAACTAAACAAAAATACCCAAAAAGTCAAAAGAAAACTTCAACCAAACTCCTTTTTAATTTGTTCATTTGTTTGTTCTGGTATAACTTCTGGGAATATTTAGTGATATCATAATTAAGTCCAAAACAGGAACCAGAATAGATCAAGCTAATTCCCACATAGCTGAAAACATTTTGCCCTCAGACTTTTACTGTTTTCTTCATCCAGAATAATTACATCATTAGACAGTTTGACTTCCAAACTATTTTACAAAGACTGTTGATAATACCCATAAAAAGAACAAACTAATTTGCTTTACTCATAGGTTTAGTGAATGAAAAATACTGAAACCCAATGTGATTTTGGACATAATTTCCATTACAGTTGGTAGAGATCTCATACATTAATGAAAACAAGCAAAGAGATTTTTCCTTTTTTTTATATTTAAAGGAAATTTGCAAATTGCTAATCGGATTAAAAATAACACAATAAAACAAAAAAGGTCAAATTGTGCTGTTAATGCTGGCTGATCATCACCTCCAGGCTGCTCCTGCCCCACAGGACAAGACAGAGACACCCAGACAGGGACAATGAGCATGAACCTCCCTCCTTTGGCTTCCTTCAAGGAGCGCCCCCGAACTGGGAGACACCAACTGAAATATCTGTGGCATTTGTTGCTTGCCAAGGCAATCTAAGGCCGTTTTTCTCCCTCATGGGTCTGTTTTGGAGCTCAGAAATCCAGCACAGCCCCTGCCACATGCTGCCCAAGCTCCCACCTGCACTCCAAGGGAGTGTGTTTGCAGAAAAAGCTGAAAGCCAGATCAATTTTGAGAAGTGAGAGAGGAGCAGACAATTCACTCCAGCAATGGAAAGTTGTACAGTCAATGTCTCCTCGGTGCAAGCTAACAGCTGACAAAAGGTTCCCACTGAGATGCCCCCACCAAAGGCAGAAAGTTCAATTTTTGCAACTTATAGTTTAAAGTGTAATGATTTGTGTTATCTCAGCCAGCTCAAAACTTGAGTCAAACAATCAATGACAGTTTTGCCATCCAGGAAAATAAAGCATTGGACACCCAGGGTTTGGGGTGGGCGGCTGTTTCTTTGCTTTGCTTGTGGGTTTGTTTGATTGGTTTTTAAGTTCAGCAGAATGGAAATTCAGAGGGCACTCAGCCCCCCGTGGGTTGCACAGGAGCCCCCAGGTTCCTTTGTTTACAACTCCTGGGTTACACCTGGACGTGTTTTTAAGTTGTTCCATCAAAGCCAAGTGTGCTCCCTGGATTTTCCCAAGAGCAGAAAGGGTGTCAGAAGGTGAGTGCACACCAAAGATGACTGTAGCAGGAACAAGAAAACACCTTGTGCCTAAACCATGTGCACGTATTCACCTCCGAGCAATCAGATGATTATTGTTAAGGAGAGGGGAAAAAAAAAAAAAAAAGAAATTTAGACATGAGGGTGGGGCACAGCATAACCTCAATTTTTACCCATAAACTGTTTACGTTCAAAGAGACATTTATCCCCCCTGACTAGGTGACACTGGTCCATGCCTGTGAATAAAATATCTGTTAGACATTCTATTTTTTGGATGTACTTATACTGTGTTTACACTTTTGGCATTCTTATATAATTTGTCTGTCAGAACCACAAAGCTTGGAGTAGACTAAATCTGCCTGTGTGGAGGGAATTGCAGTAGGTTTTACCATATGAAATGGAAATATAAGGATTAATTGTGCAATATCATCCTGCATTATTATACAAAGTCCTACTTTAAAAATTATCATATAGCAAAATTTCTTTATTTCAAAGCTTTTAAAGAAGAAATGAAGGAAAGAATGATCTAGTTCTTAATACAAAGAGTAGAAAAATAATAAAAAAGACTCCAGAAGTTTTCCAACGTAGTTTAGCTGCTTTTCACTCCTCAGCTATGCAAAAATTGCTCACACTCTGATCCAGTCCTAAAATCAATGTGATGACCAGTACATTGGCCAGCCATGCATCTTAATAAATAAATCTTCATTAAGCAATCTCCTAAATTCTTCAAGAGCTGGTTTGGCACTTGCAAGTGCTAACAAGAAGTCAGTAGTAATTCCGTAAATAATAATTTCTGACTGAACTGCAACCTCTCCTTTGCATTCATTATTCATTGCAGACTGTGACTCAAATCAGCCCACTGTATGCAAAAGACAACTTATTCCAGACAGTGCTTAAACAGACAATTTGCCTTGGTACAGCATCAGAAACCAGACTCTAAAGTCAAGCAGAAATCTTCAGGGCCTGACCTTTGGCAAAGCACACAAGTGACAAACAGGGGACAAAGCCAGCTGGTGTCACATCTCCACTGCCCCAGCAAGAGCATAGAAACAGCACCTGGGGATTCTCAGGAGCTACACCTAACTCAATAACCAAACCAGGAATATTTTAGGGACAGGCTGGCAGTTTAGCTCCAAAAGGGTCGATTATTCACTTGGGTGCAAGACTGAGACCACGGGCGATGCAGTAGTAGCTTGATTTTT
This sequence comes from Tichodroma muraria, assembly GCA_013390105.1. Classification (NCBI taxonomy): domain Eukaryota; kingdom Metazoa; phylum Chordata; class Aves; order Passeriformes; family Sittidae; genus Tichodroma; species Tichodroma muraria. The sequence continues at coordinate 50,240 of WAAG01020493.1, forward strand.
GTCCCCTACTCTGCTCAGATGTGCTCCTCATTATTCCCTCGAATCTCACTTTTACAGAATCATTGACCCAGTCTAATCCATCAGATTTCTAGAGAGCTTGGACAAACACATGAAAGCCTGCAACTTTTGAAAAAAAAAAGGAAAATGCTTCAGAAATATAGAAAGAATTATTATCTTCTCACTTCTACCTTTTTTTTTTTTCTTTTCTTTTTTTTCTTTTTTTCCCGCAGTTAAAGCAAATAAGCAAAATCACAAAACCAGTGACAGAATGACTGGGGTTGGAACAGAACTGGACACAGTGCTCCAGATGTGGCCTCACCAGGGCAGAGTACAGGGGGAGGATCTCTGCCATGAGCTGCTGGCCTCCTAATGCAGCCCAGGAGCCCCTTGTCCTCCCTGGCCAAAAGGACACTGAGCCCACCAGAACACTTCCAAACACGAAAATCAATACAGAAGAGCCTGTGACGGCACACAGTTTATGAAATGGGATACTGTGATTATTTAAATTGTGCCTAAAACTAACAAATCAGCATTCCATTTATTACCTTATACTTGGGGGACGAGTCCACTTAACAGACTCTGGAATATTCAGCCTTTGGCACAGAGGGGAATGCTTTCAAGCTTCTGCAAAGATGAATTGTATTATATAGACATACTGATCAAATTACATGTTTTGGTACTGAAGCACATATGAGAGACTGTCCAGAGACTGAGATTCATCAGGAAAACATTTCTATATGCAATTTGATTAGCAATCAAGGAAGAGATGGAAAAAATGGGTGCAGAAAATTACAGGGGGAGTGAGCACTGTTACACTTAATACCTGGAATTGCTTACACATGCTCATTGTAAATTACTCAGAGTCCAGACTTCCCTCTTTGTGTGCTCTGTGCTCAACATGTTCACCCCACACAGGCCTGGTGCCTCTGCCCAAAACTGAACATTTAAGGATGAAGGGAAAGCACACAAATGTACATTTCCTCCCTGTGATTCATTAGTAAGAAGGATTAACCATTATTTTTCAGATATCTCTTTGCTGGGTACTTTTCAGGACTCATTGCCAGGTAACAAAAATGAGCACAGCAAAGGGCATGAAGGAAACGGAAGATGCAGCAGGTACCAGCCTGGGGATGAAGGACTGGTGGTGTAACAAGGATAAGTTCGCAAAAAGCTAAATATGAAAAAGACAGCTCAGGGTTTCAGCTTACTGCAGTGAAAAAGAAAAGACAGAGGTTTACTCTCTGATATGCGTGTAGGGAATAAAACAGCAACTAACTCCCATTTTTCCTTTGCTAGGAAATCTACAAATCTGGTGCTGCCACAGCTCAGAACAGAGCAGAAGCTCTGTGCTAAGCTCAGCTCAGAGCTCAGGTGCTGCCAGGCTTTGCTGGCCGTGCCCTGCTGGGCTGGGCTGTTTGCTCTGCCTGTTTGTCTGCTTGGAACAGCCTCTCTCAGAAATGCACAACTGTTTCTGAGCTTCTGGTTCAGGGAAATAGCTATTGCTTTACAGAGACACATAAAAGTATATGAAACTCATAAGCAGCAACACACGCAGTTATTCTGGGGATGATGAACTGCCTTAGACTGCAGGTAAGTGCAGCACAGAGGAGGAGTGTGGGCAGGGCATGACCTGAGGTAGAGACCCTGAAACAGCAGGCACAGGGTGATGTTGGAGGGGCCAGAGCCATAAATCCCATCCTTTTAGTGGTGAAGGCACCCCTGGGAGCTTTAGGGTTAACAAGGAGAAAGAAGAACCCGTATCCAACAAGTAAAAGACACTAAATATAATAAATTTGGGCCTAAGAAGTCATATGAAGGGCAAGGTGGAGGACATTTAGCAAGCATGTAAAGATGGCCCTGACTATAGTGAAGGGTGAGGAGGAAGAAACCATCAGCATCACATTTCTGTGAAAGGATCTGAATGCTCCTGACTGAGGTATTCTCACCTCTCTCCAGAATGAAACACTTAGCAGGAAGGGATGTAAAAGCAACAGAATGGCTGAGAGAGGGGCAGACAAAAGAAAGCTGGCATTTATTAATTTTAACTGCATATAACTGGAATTACAAGTGTAAGTATCATTATAACTGGGCTAACAAAAATTCTTTAGACCACTAGGACTTCAGTTAGGCTAACAAAAATCCTGTGCTTGCACAGCAAGAGGGTTGTGACTGCAAAATGCTGGAGGATTCAAGCAACCAGCTCTGTAATTTGGACATAACAAACCTGTACCAGTGGCAGTGTAAGAGAGCACGTTTGTGGAAGCCATTGGGAAAGATGCTTACTCACCAGAGTGACTATGAAAACTGCCACATTGAACCTCTGCCCACACCCCACACCAGCTCTCTTTTCAGAAGGCAGAATGGAGAAACTAAATTGAGAAACTGGAAAGGAACAATATCGATCTCATTCCTTACAAAGTTAATCAATGTTGTTCCCTCTTCCTAAATATCTGGGTTTAGTATGTTTCCCACATTAACTAAATTATGTAATTTAAGGTGATTTAGAATGCATTTAGAAATATCTGTTTAGCTTCAGAAAGAACAAAAAATTGGCATAGAACAACAAGAAAACTTCAGCACCTCACTACAATGAACACTCTATAACCGTGTAAACACTATTTAAAGAAAAAAAAACAAACAAAAAAACAGAATTAGCTGTGCTGATGCTCGTACAAATGTAATTAAATTTAATTAGTACAATAGGACCTTTGCCCCTGGTTAATTCTTCATCTCTCATTCTCAAAGGTGTGCTCCTACCATCTCTCTCAGAAACACAATTGCTGCCTCAGAGCCAATTCTGCAGCAATTTGTATGGTTTACTGTTGAAAGCCCCTCCCAAATTTTCACAAGCAGCAATGTACTCACACTGTAAAGGAAGTGAGTAAGGGAAGATGAGAAGCAGCCATGTACTCAAGATGAAAATAAGATCAGAATGCGTAACAGGTATCTCAAAAGACTGGAAATTTTTCCTTCTCAAACTCTTCATGAATACTAATTTTGATAGCTGATAGTCAGAACCTGTAGCAAACAGTTCACTCAAGTTATAATCACCCCTCCGTTTGCTGCAGGCTGCTGCAAAAACCCAATGTCTTGAAATCTAGCACCAAGCCAGAAAAATATAATTAGCTGTGATAAAAAGTGAGTTAAGCCCTTAATCAATACCCTTTCAAGCTGTCAGGACAGACTGCAGCAAAAGGAGGTGGTGAAACTAATGAGATGGAGCTCCAGCACCGAAGGAGTTCCATCACCAAAGCGCTGTGCAGGAGTCAAGGGGGAATCATTCCAAGCTTTGGAGCTCCAAGTGGGACCAGAGAAGAGCAGCCCCGAGTCCAGCCCTTTGTTTCTGCAGTCGGTCCACAGGCTGTGGTGCCTGGGGTTTTCATTACTTCACCTTCTCCACTGCTTAAAGCCAATGCGAAAAAAAAGTTGAAAACCTACTTGAAAACTTAATTTGCTTTGTGAGCAGTGATGTCTGCAGAAAAGCAGCAGGAGGGCGCTCAGAGGATGACGGGGTTTTGGAAAAGGAAGAACAAAAATGTGCTTCTCTCCGAGTCAATACCCTCACGTCACGTTTGCCACTCCAGCTCAGCAGGGCTCACACCTTCCTTGCAGCACTGAAAAATGGATTGGGATGTGACAGACAACTGTGCATGACACAGCTCCCAACTTTCAGCATGTGTTGATACCCAACACGAGACAGTTATCTTTCCAGATCCACAAACTTTCTTCCAGTGACCATTTAGAAACAGCACGGAAAGACTATTTCTGAGTGAAAGTAAAAAGAAAATGCACGTCACTGGACTTGTCATAGGCTTTAATGAAAGGGTTATAGAAAGCTGAAAAGTAGAAATATAATTAGATATTCATTCATGACCTATTATTTCTTTTAGCAGAAACACAAACAATGTAGCATCATCAGAGACATGACTTTTCTGACATCATGGCCACCTTGTCAGGACCCAGCAGGACAGATGTCTCCACGTACATCTATTATTTTATTTTATTTTATTTTGTTTTGCTTTATTTTAACAAATGGCCTTTATAAGAGGAAGTGAATAGAAACTGAATCCCTGTAAATTTTCCCATGAATACCAGGACTGAAATACAACTAAAAGGGATAAGATCCCATCATACCAGGACAGCACCCTAATACAAACCAAATGCCTGAGGGAAATTCAGTAATAACGTGAATGAAACATCTGCACCTCTTCAGTAACATTGCATGAACATGAGTGCATGTAACATCAAATCATATCAGGATCAGCCTGATAAGGATCCATCACTTTGCCATCATTTCCTTAATTCCTTTACTCAGTGGCAAACCTGAGTGCCAGCATTTTGGATGAGAGATTTTATTTTTCTGTGTGAAGACAAGTAAGGATTCTGGATACAAACCTAATTCTGGTGTGGGGTCTTTGCCTCTTTGCAGGTACATTTTGCCTGGCAGCACGAAACTTGGAGCATTTAACTCAGTGGGCAACCAGCAGTGCTGGTAATGAGGAAACCTGAACATCCGAGCCAGTTACAAGCTGACATCAGACTGCAGGAAATACTGCACAGGTAATTCAGGAGAGGAAATTCACAGCGATGAAAGCTTGCAGATGAGCAGAAAGGGAGGGGGAGTCTGTCAAGTGGATCTGTTCGTTAAGCCTGGCCCTGCCAGGTGTGCTCTGGAATGTTCTCCCCTCAATTCATGCCAACGCAGGGCCCCGGTGGGTGCTCACCGCGCTTCGCTGTGCTTTTCAGCTGTTTGCTGCCTGCCTAATTTCACGATATTTGTTATCAGTAACAGACTGCCTCTTGGGAAATGGTCTGACACCTGTGAAAGGTGCCTGGGGGATCCAGCGGGTTCTGCCCTGCAGAAGTGCTCAGCTCCTGCTGCCCCTCTCATCACCCCCGGAGAGAACTGGCTCCGGTGCTTCTAAAGGAATCACAGAGATCAGCCCCCATCGTGCTGATAAAGCACCCAGAACTCAAAGGGCATGGATTTGGGGAAGATAAAGCATTCTGAAAACACTTATGCAAAACATAAACCACACGTACGCTCTGTTTCTGCAGGACCTGATCCAAAGGTTTTATGACCTCATCCAGTTCTGATCACGGGGATAGAAACCAACACAAACACAGTCCTAAGGATTGCCTGTTACAAGTCAGGGATCTTCCTTTCTTTCTAGAGCAGTAGTCCAATTCCTTTTCTTAAATTATGGCAGCAAATACCCTGTTAAAATGCTCAGGAGGAGGAAAACCACACTTTTTCTGCAGCTACTTGGTATACAGTATAAGAAAGGAGCAAAATTAGTTTGGAACATTCAGTTCAGCCCAACATAATTGCCAGAATCTTCAGAATGTTATTTTGAAATAGTTTTAGGTAATGGAAAATTTTTATTAAAAATTAAATGCATGAGATGGAGAAATTTATTGCTATTATTTTCTTTATTATATGTTACTGTGAGGGGTTTTAAATGCCTAAATTTAATGCTCCCTTAGAAGCAATTTACTTCCTGGAATTACTTCCAAAGACTTCATCAGAATGTGCCTTCCTGAAGAGAAATCAGTGTTATCCTCATTGAACCTGAATCACAGCAAGAATAGATGACTTCAAATGCCAGAGCCTGAACCAAGACAGAAATCTTCCAGAGACTTCTGCAAACTCAACTCCTTAACACAGCCCTGGATATAGAGTAAAATCTTTCTAATGAATTCTGAAGTGAGATGTGATAATGAAGAGGGATATCTTTCCTCTTCTCATCAGGAATGGGGTCCATCTAAGAGAAAATGATGTTCTTGTGACTGTTCTCATTAGACACATTCTGAGAAAGGTGGTCGTGTATGTCTGGCCAAAATGTCCTGCAGTTCTTTAAGTCCTAAAATTTATGAACAATCCAGGCAACCTATTTTATTATTTTTTTTTATTTTTAATTAAAATGTGACAACTATATCTTCTGCCCAAATATAGACAACAAAAGATGTAATTTAATCTATGCTAAATGTCATCCAAAAATCCCTGAGAATAACAGAGCCTCCCCTATAAGAAAGGCAATCCTAACACTAAGAAATCAAAAGACCAACAATTTACTTTTCAGTTTTTAGCTGAGCAGACTCCCACTGCAGTTACAACTCACTGGAGCTTGTTAGTATCCCTGTTAAACAGGAAATTAATTTGAACTATGACAACAGCACCTATAATGGCAATTTCAGTCAAAGGGAAGTGTTGAATCCTGAGCAGACAATGCTCAGCATGAGGGGCATCAAATATATTCAGTGCATAACCTCACACGAACACTCAGATAATTTTGCTTGAATGAGAAATGAACACTGGAAAACAATACTGGCTCTCCACGGTGGCTGGATTAAAAAGCACAGTCAGAGCACTGGGAGCTTCCATTTCTTCAATGATTTGAGTCCCTTATGGTCATGGGCCATCAGACTCTACATGGGCATTACGGACACATCCGAAAAGCTGGAAAACAGCTTTTCCACAAGCCACTGCACAAGGAGACCACTGGATGCATCCCAACGGCCAATAACCAACTCTGCTGCTGCAATTAAAACCCAAACAACAACAGCAACAACAAAAAAGTAAAATAGTGTCCAAAAATGTCAATCTATGGTGTGTTGGAGGAAAATAGAGAAGAGACCGCAGACATCAAGGCAAAAAGGGAATCCTGCCTCCTAAGCGCCACAAGCTCTCACGTGGGAGTGATGCTGATATGGATATGGATGGGTGGAAGCTGGCTTTCCAAAACCACAAGCTTTTGAAAAGCCAGGCAGGTATCTGATCAGGAAAAGTGTTATCTGGACTAATTTCATGACTGCTTATTCAGTAATTAATGAATTATTAGACATTAAATCTCATGGAAGTGTTTGACAGTGACAATCTCCAGGCCAATGATGATATGAATAAATTTGCACACATAAAAGCCTCAGGGATATTGTGAAATGAGGGCAGGAGGACAAACAGAATCAACACTGGCTACAGAAAGGGAAATCTTTTCCCAGTAAAATAAAGAAACAAGCCCCTGCTGAAGACAGTAAAAAGACAGGTTATGATCACAGATATAGAACCAACTTTCTTAAAATGAATTTTCTTTTTTTGGTCATTCTTGTCAGTGCTCTGCCCTGATAATTTCTGACTTTGTTAGTTACCTGAATCTTAGGAAATCAGAAAATACTATGCCAAATGCAATTCAAATTACCCCGTGTCCAGTATCAGCTGAAGAGTGCACTCAAGTGCAACACTTTAACATTACTTACAACTTAGCTAACTGAGCTAACAGCATTTATAGAAAACAGCAAACACACAAAAATCCTACTAAATTCCACACATCCGAGGTCAATGATGCTTGAACTGTCTGAAATCTGAAATTTTCACAGGCACTGTGGAAAACTACTGATGGTTTGTTTTAATACTTGAATGTCAGCATTTCCTGGCCCATCAGAATGGCAGCTGTAGGGGAAGCAGTGGATTTATGTCTGCAGTCCCAGGGGAGTAGCAGTGATAAGGGCACACACACAGCAGTAATTTTTGTGTGGACCTTAGGCATCCAGCTGACTCATCACAGTCTATTTTCTCTTATTACAGGGGGAAAATCCACCATGAAGTGTCCAAAGCAGTGAAATACACGGGATTTGCTTAATAAAACCAACAGCACTCCTAAGGCACAAGTTTGTCCCCAGGCTTACACAAGACAGAAACAGTAAAGAGGGGATATTTTTAAGCCAATCAGTGAAAGAATTTCAGTCTGGGAGCTGAAGATTCAGCTTTCAAAATTCACCCTAAATTGGTATTAGCTAAAGACTGTGTTTATGTGTATGTGTATACACATATAAGAATACATGTATAAAGTATCAGTGGCACCTGTTTAATGTGAATTTCACAATATTGGTAAAGCTCTGATGTCTAAGTCTTTTCTTTTAATGACTGAGGAATGAGATAACCACACTAACCACAGTACTTTGAATGCAAATAGCAACTGATAACCCACTTGCCTGAGATATTCCCACACTCCGATACACATTGGCAAAAATAAACACAATTTTACAGGGGGTCCAGGTGAAAAAAAATCCAGTTTAGGGTGGTTTATTAACGAATTTTTTGCTTCTCTGCAAATCTACAAACAAGTCTGGTGGACATCATTTGGAAAAGGTAAGCTATTATAAAAGATCAAATGAAATGAAGAGAAAAATAGCATTTCTTGCCCTAGGCATGAAACGGTGCCCTTGAATTATGTGTTACAATCAATTCCTAAGCTTACACTATAGATAACATCTTTCAGTGATGTCTCATCAAACAAATTAGATCTGACCAGTGAAATACTGTAAGTTAGCTGGAATTGATGAAAATATTAATGCACTTGCTTTACTGAGCCTCCACTGTCCAAAATATTAACTCCTTTAGAGACCAATCACTGCTCTAAACTCTGACCCACAGACAACAGAATTTAACAAAGTCTGTGGGGATTTACAGTTAAGACAGAATAGAATTCTGCATTAATCAAGTGCTCTAATTAAAATTTGGAGTGTAGAAAGTGGCTTTTCCTTATTAGACAGCAGTATTTAGGGAAAAAAAAAGGAATCCCAGCACAGATACAAGGCAGGTTTAGGCAGAGTGAAAACTTAATGGGCAGCTGCTGTTAGGCACCCCATAACTCTGTCAGGTGGCACACAGAAAATGTATACAACCCTACAGGAGTCAACTTCAGAAGTTTTATTTGAGCATAGTTTTTAGTAGAAATAAGCTTTGTTTAAGAATTAAACCCCCACTATTGATGTAACTACACCAGACTTATAAATGAGTTTTAATGAAAGAGCATTCAACAGACTGCAAATCAGAACAGAGAATCACAGAGTGGTTTGGGTTGGAAAGGACCTGACAGATAAATTATTTCCAACCCTCTGCCACGGGCAGGGACACCTTTCACTATCCCAGGCTGCTCCAAACCCTGTTGATCCTGGCCTTGGACACTTCCAGGGATCCAGGGGCAGCCACAGCTTCTCTGGGCACCCTGTGCCAGGGCCTGCCCATCCTCTGAATAAAGTATTTCTTCCTGATATCTAATCTAAATATCAGAGATTGAAGCCCAATCCCAGGATTTAAAATGTTTACCGTGTTTTATTTTCAGAATGAAGTGCTTAAAGCTACACTCCCACATGTATTTCTAGAAAACCTATCTGTCCTGGTGAGGCAAATGGCATCAGTGAGTGACTGACACTAAGAAAAATTAGGTCAGAACTTACTTGGGAACCTAAATCTTGTGATTTAATTTGTACACTTAATTTGATGTACTTGCTTTTATATACTCTGGCTTTCATTTACTTAGAAGTCAGAGTTCCCACCGATAAATCACAGAAATATCACTGCTGCTCAACCAATTTGGGATGGCTTAATGGAGTAAAAAGACGGGTTTTAAACTAAGCTGTGCTTTTCCTGGGACATGCCTATTGTGTCTCTGCCTTGTAAAGAAAAGAGAACATTAACATCTACCTGCAGAATAGGCTAAGCCATATTTCTATTAACCAAGTATTTGAAAGAATAACTTGACAAATAAAATGTTTGTAATTAATTAATTTTTAATTTCAGTGACTCCAAACTAAACAAGTCTTAGAAGCCCAGGCTTCAGCCTGATTGAAAAAAAAAAATATATAAAAAAACAAACATAAAAAATAAAAGGGATAACGATTAATCTAGCATGTTTTTATAGGCATGAAACACTTTAATACTGATAATGGAATTTCTTTAAAAGAAAAAAAAAAAAAAAGCAAAAAAAAAATAGCAATCCAAAAGGCACCTTGCCTCCAGATAAAGTTAAAGCAGTTCTATGCATAAAGTAAATTAAGTTCTAGTGCATCAAAGATGCACAGAAAGAGCAGTTTGATTTCTGCTTTGCTTTGCTATTCAGATTATCTCCCAGGGACTATTCCCCCCATGGATCAAAGGGTGGCTGTTTGCTAGGAGCACTGACATGGAAAAAATATCTCTGGATGTATTTAGAGCCCAGAGAGCCCCTGTGCAGGCTCTGCCAGCCAGAGCACGGGCACACTGCACCAGCCTCCTCCAGATGCACCATCCCCACCCTCAGCCCCGAAAAACTGCAGAACTCTCTGTGGTGCTTGGCCAGGAGGTTTGGGAAGGGCAGCAGATCCAGCGGGGCTTTGGTTGGGTTCAGGAGTGTCAGAGATCTGGGCTGTCCTGAGAGCTGAGCAGAGAACAACAATGACAGGTTGGGTGTGCACAGATGTTGGGTGTGCACAGATGCTGGGTGTGCACAGATGCTCGGTGTGCACAGAAGCGGGGTGTGCACAGAAGCGGGGTGTGCACAGAAGCTGGGTGTGCACAGATGCTGGGTGTGCACAGATGCTGGGTGTGCACAGAAGCTGGGTGTGCACAGATGTTGGGTGTGCACAGATGTTGGGTGTGCACAGATGCTCGGTGTGCACAGAAGCTGGGTGTGCACAGAAGCTGGGTGTGCACAGATGTTGGGTGTGCACAGATGCTGGGTGTGCACAGATGCTGTGTGTGCACAGAAGCTGGGTGTGCACAGATGCTGGGTGTGCACAGAAGCTGGGTGTGCACAGAAGCGGGGTGTGCACAGAAGCGGGGTGTGCACAGATGCGGGGTGTGCACAGATGCTGTGTGTGCACAGAAGCGGGGTGTGCACAGAAGCGGGGTCTCACACCCCAGCTCCGGCTGTCTCGGGCAGAACCCCCCGGTGTCCCCGAAGGCACGGCCTCGCCTCAGCACGGGGGAAGGAGGAGGAAGAGCCCAGCCCCGCGCTGCCCCAGCAGCTCCCGCCGGTGACAGGCGTGCCCCGTGCCCTCCCTGCAAAACCCCGGCCCACGGAGGCTTGAAGGCAGGCGGGGAATTCCTCTGGCCGCGGAGCCTCGGCAGTGCCCCAGAGCCGGCCAGGCACGGAGCGAACAGGCGGCCCGTAATTTGCTGAGGCAGTGATGGAGGCACCGGAAAGATCTCACAGATTTGCAGGCAATCAGGGAGAGCCGCCCTCCGTGCTAATTGCTCCTCCGTGCGCTCAGGAGTGCTACGAGGGGAAAAAAAAAAAATAACAAACATGGGGGCTCCAACCTCCCTGGCTAAAGCGAGCTTTTCAGTCAGCACCGAGGGAACTTGTTGCGCGCAATGCTGAAACACAGGGTGACATTTTAAAAAGCCTCAGTCCCAGGCAGCAAATCGAGCGCTGCTCTGTTTGCAAGCGCGGAGCAGACGCTCGGGCCCTCACCTAAATGCAGATTAGTAACACATGCAGCTGCTGGGAAATATGAACAAAAAGGGCAGAGATAGTGAGAAGAGACAAGGATGATTTCTGGTGCCTGTGCTTTATTTATGAGGCTGGATTGGCTACGGGACAGACCGGTTTTCCTGTCAGTGATCATGTAAAATTAACTCCCATTCCTGCATTTTAACATCCAAACTTTATTTTCTCTCCCTGGATATGTATTTTCAGGCATAATTTTGCAGAAAACCTTGTACTATCTGTGTTTGAAGACAATTACTCAAATGCTGAATGAGAAAGTGACTCTGTTGCATGGTACCAAGTAAACGAGGTTGGAAAAACTACTCCAGTGTGCTTTGAACTTTCAGCAGCCACGTTGGTGATGCTGATCTTTACATTAAAAGCCCCAGCAATAGTCAGACTTTTCACTGTTCTCCCTAAAAATGAAAAATTAAATCCTAAAGACATCAGACATGCAGAGAAGCTAAAGCTGCTTTGCTATTCCATCTGACCTCGAGAGGCCAAAGGAGTTGATGTATGGGATTCATCTGAGATCAACACAAACAGGTTTCAAAGCACAAACCATTGGAAAGATTCAAACTGAGACGCATTTATGACCTGACCTGCACAAACATGTCAAGAAATGGCACTTTGTCTGCAGTTACCCACAGCAAATCACAGAAAAAAGTTTCCAAGACCAGTAGTTCAGGGAGAATCAGAAAGCTGCATTTCAAAACAGCTTCATTTTTACCAAGTCAAATTATTCCTTCTGTAAATGGAGGTTTTAAAAGTATTTTGTGCAAACAAAATAGGGTAAAATGAAGGTATATGTCAATTAAGCTAAAATACTTATTTGGTTTTCTAACTTTAAAAAAAGTTAATTTATACAATAAATCCTAAACACATTTCCACAATAAAAAGAGAAAACTTATACCTCTTCTATTTCAGAGCACTCAAAAGTTTAAAAAAACCCCAATTTTTAAAACATTTATTCCGTCTTGATATATCCCTCTGGGAAAAACTTGGTACAAAGACACCAAATTTATTCCCTGAAATTTCCACATCATAGAACTTGCTCATATACAATATATTCACTGTAGGTCCAGCACTCTCAAACCATCAAATCTGCAAACCTCCGAGGCACAGGCAGGAGCTGCTCAGCAATTTGGGAACGCTCAGGGCCTCATGGATTTTCTATAAAAGCACAGATTCCTGCCCAGCACACCCAGAGCTGCTCCACTCATTTTTATTGGCCTTTTTTTTCCTAAAACACTATCAGGGGCTGCCATATGTCAGATAATTATTCAGAGAGAAATAAATCTGGCCCACCCATGGAAAAAGGGGAGCACGGAATAATTGAAGGCTGTTTGTAAAACACACGATGACATGACCTGGGAACACAAAACCCAGCTATTGGCATTAGCTGATTTTCATTTACGTGGCTGCATAATTTTCGTATTATAAAAAAGGTCCTGTCCTGATGTTAACATTTGGTTATGCAGAAATTTAAACGAAGTAAAGACAAGCACTCCTTTCCTATCTTCGGCTAAATTGGACTTGGATCAGAGCTGGCTACAAAGGAGAAATGGTCAAATGAGAGGTTGGCCAGGGATGTGGCTGCCCCATCCCTGAGTGTGTTCAAGGCCAGGCTGGATGTTCTGAGCCACCTGGGATAGTGGGGGTGTCCCTGCCTGTGGCAGGGGGTTGGAATGGGATGATCTTCAAGGTCCCTTCCAACCCCAGCCGTGGTTCTGTATTAAATTGTCTTTGCTCAAAACCCCCGAGGGTGCTACAGAGAGACCGAGACTTTCCAGCTCCAACTCGTGCCATCCCCACATCAGACACTGCTGCTTTTTCTAGCAAATTCCCTGCAGTTGCTGAATTCTGGGAAAAAATAGCAGATGGTTCAAAAGTAACATTAGATTCATGTGAAAAATGAACTTTTTGATAAATATTGCTAATCTCTAGCATAGGGTTGATATATATACTCTTATTAACTCAAGTCAGACAGATTGGTAATAAAACCTTCCATGCTACAGTCAGAAAAATGCAAAAGTATCTTCATATTTCCCTGCCATTAAAAATCTGAAGAAAACAGAACAAAAGAATCTGCAAGATAAAGGTAAAAGCCAATCTTGTAGGAGCCAAGATAATTTTAGGTTCTGAATTGCAGGAGTATCTGGTTAGGCATTATTATTTCCTGCAGTCGGGAGAACAATGGAACTATGATCACTGTAAATAAATATTTTGCTCTGCATGGCGGTTAAAAAGCTGGAAATCAACTGCCAGGCTTACTTTTCCCCTCTGAATTGTGAAATGTTGTGTATGGGTTCAAAGCTGCTCACAATCAAAGGCAGAAACACGGAGATGACTGCCAAGTTCCCGTGCCTGTTACTAAGCAAATATTTTATGACAAAACAGAAAATAATCAAGGCTGTTGTAGGGAAGAAGGAAACATGTTTAATAACACGGTGAAAGGATGGGATGGAAAGCGTATCAGAAAAGTCCCACGCCTACAGACATTTGGAATTCTGAATGGAAGTCTCTACAAGATTATCTGGCATTAAGCAAAAGCCAGACACGTTTGGGGTCTTTTGTGGAGCTGATGGGATAAAGAGGCACAGAGTGAGGGTGGGGAGATGCTGGACCCACGACTCAGCCTGGCTCTATGTGAGCACTGATGCTAAAATTAATTAGCTCTGTCAATCAAAACGTAGCACACGTTTCCCATTTCCATTGGAAATTCTTAATATTTTGGTATTTATTCCAAAGAGCAATGGCAGCTCTCCTCATCTCCTTTGCTTCCCAGCATGGAGAAAGTGATGGGCTATTTTCACTTTCCTGCCCCCTACATGAAATAAAGGAAGAAAAAAAGCTAGAAAGAATGTTTGGACATGAACTTTGGGGCCCAAACGGAAGTATATCAAAAGATTTCTGAATTTAAACAAAACAGATTTTTTTCAGTGTGTCATGAACCTTAGGGGAAAAAAACAACAAAACCCAAAGAATTAAGAATTATGTGGATTTCAAATACAACTCAATTACATGGAATATTTTAAAGCTCTCCATTTCCAAACACTACCCTAACAGCAAGAGCATGCATCCATGAGAGAGGCAGAATTAGGAAAAAAATCAAAGCCAACCCCCCCCCCCCAAAAAAAAGCCCCAGTTATATTAACCAATCCAAGCTTTTCCTTTTCATTTTTTGCATGAGCTAAATGTTTAGCATACTTAAAACTGAAGAGTAACAGAGCAGACCTGATATTATGAGGAGAGCACAAAATTCCAAATTAAAATTCCCTGAAGAGGACAAGGACTGGGTACAGTCTTCCCAATACTTTCCAGCTTGAGAGGCTGGGATACAAAATGATTTGGGAGTTGAAAAGCACTTGGTTAATTATGTCGAGAGTAAGAAATATCTTTTTTTTTTGGTTGTTGTTTAAATGCTGTCTGAGCTTTTAATGGATGTAAAATTATGAATGTTGTTATTGTTTGCTTTCCCCTTATTTCAGTTTTCTGAAGCATTTCTGGAGGAAATCTCCAAGCTGTAAGCAAACCTTTAATGGACATGTTAATACAAATTATACAGATGGGCAAGCTAAGGATTTATTAGGAACTCCAACTGCTAAATTTTCTTTGAAGTGTTCAGATTCAGCACATCCCCACTATAAACCCAGAGGTGAAGTGATAAATTTTGTAAATTGAAAACAGAGACACACTAAGCTCGCAGTTATTTAAATAGTTGCTCAAGGGATTTAGGGCAGAAATTGATTAGTTTATGAAAGAAAGCTCTTGTCCTGGGGGATCACAGGGAATCTAGCCACACTCCAGCTGCTGCAGCTGGAACACCCCTTGTCCCCTGTCCCGTGTGGCAGTGGCCAGCAGAGCTGCCCAGAGCCATCCTTCTTCCTCAAACTCAACTGTTTCTTTTCAACACAAGCCATATCTGCTTTCAACTGCTGCCATGGCTTTGGCTCCACTATTATTTTGATTTCTCCTTGAGGTTCAGAATCAGATGCTTTGTTGGTTGTAAATAGCAAACATGAAAGAATAATTATTAATGCAATTATCAAACTTATGACGAATGTCAAAAAAACAACAACTCTTCAATAAAACCTACTTTACAAGATTAAAGCTTTCCAAGAGACCCAGAGACATTTACATGTTTTGATCTGGAAAGGAAGGTAAAATCACACTAATGACAGCAAATCACACGAGGTATGAACAACTCACTGCTCCTAACAAGGAAGTATTGGAAGGAAGCAAAATTCCAGAGTGACAAAGAGAAGGAACTCCAGGAATCTGGGACAAAACACTGAAAGGTGCCTGTCTGCACAAAATTGACTTTGCTGCTGTGACCTGTGCTCCACAGACATGACCATCTCTCTTTTTGGCTCATGGGGACCATGGGTTGATTCACGTCCTCTCCTTCTGTAAAAAACCCTCCAAGGGCTTATGAGCATGCATGAAGAATCCAGCCAAGTACTGGTCTGAGTATGAAAAATGAAACCCAAATGCAGAAGGTAGAGGGAAAGGACTAAAAGGAGAATCAATGCTGAAAAGGAACATTAAATGACTGTAGGCACAAGGATGAGCAAGCAGTGACATGGAGGGACCACAGAAAAGCAGAAGAAATAGGAGGAAATTAAGGGGAAGGTAGAGTTGAAGAAAAATTGCAGAGTAACAGAACATAAATGAATTACTTATGTTTATTTTTCCTAAGATTGTAGCTGCCAAAACATTGCCTCCACTTGCTTTATTCTATCAGACTCCAGAAGACATGTAATTAAATCCCTGCTTGACTAAATAACCCAAACTTTCTTCTTTTCAAATGGTTATTGGTTTGCCAAAGTACCTAATATTAACAAAGACATTGACTGATTGAAGTGTTTGGCCAGGTCATTATTCCTGATATTACAGTATTTTAAAAACTGCATCTAGAGTATAAAAAACTATTTACAGATTTAAATTAACAGATTTTGCAGTTAATGTCATATTTCACATTAAATACAGTATTAAATTAAACTGCATGAATATGCAACGCAATATAATTTGCCATCACTTCAGAAATTCCGTAATAGGTAATTTTTGTGAAAGAGTTATTTAAATCATTACTTATTAAATAATATTCACCAATTATTGCCAGAAATAACGTGAGAGTCTTAGCTGTTAAAACTGTATCTTTCTCTGAAGGATATTCCTTATGTAGAAGGACATGGTGAGGAAAAGATGTGGCTAATTAAAAACCCCTGCACATGGACACACACAGAGACACAAAAAAATACACTTGTCTGCTAGAATGAGTTTAGTTTCTGGTAATAGCAAAACTTCCTTCGTGCATATTAAACTGTAGGTGGTTCAGTTTTGCCCAATTTTGCACCAGGCCCTCATGTACACAACCACTCAAATGCACATCATCATGTTTAACCTCAAGGTAGACTGCACTTAAATCCTTTTTATTTTAAGGTGGGGAGAAGTAACAGCTCAGAACTGTAACTCCACAGAGTAATGAAGTAAAAGCTGTTGCTCTAATTACTGTCATTAAACTATCAAGACTGCCCACAATATTTTTTTTTTCATTCCCATTTTCATATAGCCTGTAAAGTTTAAGAACAGAATCTTTCTTATTTTATCATTGAAGAAAAGCTTTCAAGCAATGTATTTTTGAAATAAATCATTTAGGTAAACAAGCACATGCTAGAAGACAGAGCAGGAGATGGAGCAAAACAAAAGGCAGTACAGAAATGAAGCTGCTCCTTCTCCAGTGCTCAAAGGACTGATGAAGTCAAACTTGCTGTAGGTAATGCTTTCATTTCCCATTCTTCCCTTTGTGCTTTCTAACACCACTGTGGCGCTCCTGATAACTCTGATCAATGATTTTCTTGCTCCTCTGTCTCTATATTCAGCCAGGAAGGAAAAAGGACTTGCAAAAATCACCCTTAGCAAACCCCATGAAATATTTTAATGCAGTAAGTTGAGTCTGAGCTCCTCTGCTGCTTCATGACTGCAGATACCTGGTACAAGAATTAGCTTGCCAGGACTGTAGAGGGGATGATTTGGAGGAGAAAAGGGAAAGAAAAAAAAAAAAAATGGACAGCTGTGGGGAGTCATGGTGTAATGATAGAAGAATCCCATCAGAAAATGACTTAGGATTCTGTTATCACAAGGTTTAAGTAGTGTAAACTTTGAGGTATAAGATAAAGTATAGATGCTTTGCTCCAACATGAATCTCCATCTGGGCTGTTCACTGACATTAAACAGACATTTCTATTTTACAGGAGACTATGACTGCCTGATAAGAGAGACATGACCTTTCCTTTTCCTCTCTCTTTCCCTCAACAAAAATGGTCTACTTCAAAATGTCATGGAAGTATAAGAACTTAATCTCAAATCTGTCACAGGACCAATAGATTCATTGCCAATGCAGTCTTCTTTTTTTTTTTCATTCTTGCCCATTCTTAATGTGTGGTAAGCAACAACTCAGGCTTTGCTTTCCTAATCAACAATCAAAATAAATTCAGTCATCCATGACAATCCTTCCCTGACATGCTTGCAATAAACTATTTGCATTGAAGAGCTATGTGAGATCGTGTTTTGGATGAGATGATTTAATCTGTAGAATACCTTTTTGTTTTATTTTGGTTTGTTTTTTTTTACTTTAGAACACATCAAAAAGTAGCAAATACTTCTCAGGAGTGGTCCTGAAAACCTTCAAAAATTAGCAGAACCTCTAGTTTAAACCTCGTAAGTAGGTGGGGCTGGAAGGTCTGAAAAGTCACTGTCCACTCACCCTCTCTCAATGACAACCAGTATTTTGCTGAGGTCTTATTTATAGAGCAAAATTTAATGAATTACAATTGAATTCTCCAAGTGAATAGTCCAGAAAGATACATCGACTTTTCCTCATGATTTTTAAATACTCTTTTTCTTAGTATAGAAATAATTTAAATTCCTTTTACAAAGAAAGTGAACATATAAAGAAGAGCTAATTAATATGATTTTCCAGTCAGCTTTTCTTTTTGCCAATGGGACTATTAAAGCAAGCAGAATTCTTTACTTCCATTTCCCAGTAAGTCTTGATTAAAATATAGCTATAATACACGTCTTTTAATTGACTTTGGGTGATGTAGAAATGTGGCATTATTACAGATATTAGCTGTTCAAGAGAGATCAATGGATTATCTAAAATGTTAAGAGCATAAGTTACAGTGAAAACTCAATCTTACAATGAGCTTGATGTCCTCTGCTTCAACCCAGGTGGCCTTGGCTTCCACTGATTTTAAAAAAAGGTTGAGAAAACACAGAACTTTGTCAAATTGCATCTCTAATGCACCAATCTAACCCAGACCTGGGAGGTAGCAGGGAGTTCAAGGGCACAGCTGTTGAAGTTGATGTCACTATGGCAAATTTTAACACCATTTGAGTCAGTACCTTGCAAAATTTTGTTTAATTACTAAACATAAGTGCTTCAGTAAAGTCAGAAGAAGTTAAAAAGAATATCGGGTAATTTTTGACATAATTTAATACTCTTGGAAATTCTGTTGGAATTCTGTTTCAGAAAAAAACAAAACCCTTCACAAAGCTCAGCCGTGGAATCAAACCTGTTAAAAACCGCTCTGACTTACAAGAGCACGTAGTGGCTGGACAAGGGGGGATGGCTTCAAACTGAAAGACAGCAGGTTTAGATCAGATATCAAGAAGAAATTCTGTATTTTGAGGGTGGGCAGGCCCTGGCACAGGTGCCCAGAGCAGCTGTGGCTGTCCCTGGATTCCTGGAAGTGCCCAAGGCCAGGCTGGACAGGGCTTGGAGCAGCCTGGGATGGTGGGAGGTGTCCCTGCCCATGGCAGGGGGTGGAACAAGATGAGGTTTAATGTCCCTTCTAGCCCAAATCATTCTGTGATTCTGTGATTTTAGTGGGAGCAAAGCACAAAATCATGCAAAAAGCCTCGAAGAGAAGAGCTCTGCACCTCACTTCAGGCTGCAAACCAGAAGGGACTGAGGGCTGAGCGTGCTGCAGCAGATTACAAATTAACAGCTGGTATTTAGCAGGCTGTGAATTATTTGCATGTATTTCTGAAGCCTCCTGACACAACACTCTGTAGGCTGCAGCATGGGTGAAGTTTTGGACACGCAGTATTGCAATGGAGCTGCAAAGTATATGGGGAAATACACTGGGAAGCACTGGAAGCATTATGAGGCAGTAAAACATTGTTATGCAGTGCAAAACATCCAACTTTTTAAAAAGCCCGGCTTTATTTATGTGCTCTCCTGCAAATTCAATTACAGGATTGAAAATTAGCTACAGGTTTTCTGCTTAAAACTGCTTGTACTCATTTTAGTGTAGACTTCTTTCTGTCTCTATACCTAAATTATTCCATTAAACACAGGAACATGGTGGCAATCTTCTGCAGCTGCAAATTCTGCTAGGTGCTCTCCTAAAGTGGGCTGGTCAAATTAATCCAGCATGTAACTCATTTCCTCTGAAACATCAGGATTTCATTTACCATTAACTTTATGAAATAAACGCCCAAGCAGGAAGAGGCAGTTCTCTATAGGAAGGTGCCTGGAGGGTTCAGCAGGCAGGGTTCAGCCACAATTGCACCATGCAGGAGCATCAGCGTTGCCTGGAAAGTGTCTGCAGAAACACCTAGAGGCTTCAGCTCTGAGTAGTGTTACGTATTGCCATTTAAAAGTTCAAAACCAGCATTTTTTCACCCGTTTCTTCTTCCTCCTTCATGGTGTGCACTGAAAACTGTTACAATTTCACCTCAATAGCAATGCAGAATTAGCAAGAGAGGAATTTTGCAATTGCATAACTTTAAAAATCCAGATTGGGACAACAAAATAGTGCAAACACTGAGGTGGGTGAAATATCTATTTTCTATAACTTGCAAGTGGATATTCAGAGCTAAGAATCACCATATTTTGGGAAAACTATGGTACATTTTTATGAGTTAGTAACATCTCGAACTCTGCAGCCAGTTTCCTCAACCAGATTTATCCACTTTCCCTGGTCTAACTCTCTGCGCCATCCCAGAACAGATTTTGCTGCAAAGACTTATTAAAGGGAAAAAAAAAAAAAACTAAACCCAAAGAAGTCCCAAACCAACAACAATAAAAAGATAAACATGCTAGCAAAGCTGTCATTGTATGTATTATAAACTAAGCTTGTAATGGGATTATTCTTTGGAAAATTTGTTAAAGAAATGAAGTTTGTGGTGCAGCAAGCTTAGAGAAAAAGTAATGAATTCACAGATGTTCACCTTAATGAACAACAGATTGAGAATATATTATTAAATTCAAAAGGAAAAGTTTGCATATGTTGTCAAAATTAGGTTTTGATCCTTACAAACATTGTGCTAATGTGAATAATCAATTAATAATTGATTAAAGGCTTCCTCCAGATTTATCATTCTGGAACATTTTATTATTTATATATTCTCCTGAGAACTCAATATATCCATGTGTGAATAGGTTACTCCTGGACACCTTAATATGTAGTATCCATCCCTAATAGGAAAAGCCCCATTAAGGTGATGAAGAAGTTGTCAGATCGTTAAGGCTAAACAATAACAACCTTCCTGGCACAAGCATCCTCTTTCTGAAGGGTTTTACCACCTTGCCTGTGTTTGGGCAGTGTAGCAGCTGCTTTAGGAATGAGATCTCTCAGCATGGGAGGGAGGATGGATTTGGGCTGCACCAGCCCTGGATCTGCTGCAGGAACCACGCCAAGAGCCAGAGATGGGAAGGCTGGGAGGGAACTGTGGCCAGCTGCCACCCCTTACACAAACCCCAACCCTAGAAAAAGGCATCCAGGAAATGAAAACAGTGGCACACACGGAACTACAGTTTATGGCTTCTCATTTCAGGAATGAAAGCTCACTACGGATCTGTTCCTGCAGAGCTGCTCGGCATTGAATGCTGATACGACCTGAAATCAGGGCTGGGAGGAAACCTCTACCAAAGAGGGGAAGGATTTTATCATTTCCACTACACTACACTGCAGTGTGGACTTCAGGCCAGTCCTTTATGCAATGCCATATCAAATTAACAGCAACAAACATCATGGAGCTTAACAAGCCCCCTGTGGATGGCGGGGAGACGCTTGCTGGATCCTGCCTGCTGACAAGGAAAAATGCCTTGGACAGGAGAAACTTGTGTAATTTCGGTGGATTACAAAGCAAGCTGCAGTTTGAAAGCCGTGAGAAGTCACAAGAAATGCTTTGAAATATTCTTCCACTGCCTACTTCTGTTGGCAGCCACAATATGGAACGTTCCTCATTTATTCCCAAGAGTTCAAGTCCCCAACATGAGCAGAGAGCAAAGTGCAAAGGAAAGAGCAGTGGCTGCTTGGGGTCCCACTTAATTTCCAAGTAACACCCTCTGCAATAAAGTAGGAGATAAAATTTCCAGACAAACACTCCCTGCAGTGCTTCAGCATCTTTAACTCACCAGCAGAGGCTCAAATCAAACTGGCAGCAAGTTGAATTGGGACAGTCAGGAATGGCTCTCCACAGCCTCCTGCCCAAACCCCCTCCTGGAGGATGCTCCTCTGCAACCCCCAGCAAGATCACCCAACAGCCTCTCTGTCAGTGGGTGAAGGGAAGCAGTTTTTTGTATTCTTCACCAAATTCAGTCTGTGGAGAGATGTTTCAGGAGTGCCTGGAGCCCTCTGCAGCCTTCCTTGGGCAGGTGAACAACTGCATTATTGCAGCTCAGTGCAGAGCAAATCACAAACCAACATCAAAGGGTTTAGTCCAATTCCTGTTGGGCACATGGCTTCTTAAAAGCCCTTTTTCTAGTGCCATCTAATTTATTTTTTTAATTTCTTGGCAAAAAAGTGAAGCGAAACCAATTTAACACACACACTTGCAAATACATGGAATATACAAATAATAGTGTCTATTGGGTAGGAAGTGAATGTCTCTTCAATGCAAACACAACCTGTCCCTACAGGAATCTTAACAAAATGTAAACAGTATTTTGGGAGAAGTTACCTCATCACTGTTGCCTCAATAGCTCTCAAAAGCTGTGAAAGGATGTTTGTGATTTATAGCAAGCTATAACGTAAAGTGAATTTATGACACCATAAAACCAGCCAAAATCTCCACACAAAATCAACACCATCTTGCCAGGACTTACTTAAGTAGCAGAGCTTATTTTCCAAGAAATATGAATAAATTTTTATATCAGTTCTATTTCACTGAAATTCCAGATTTTTAAAATGACAATATAAGCCTAAAATAATTCCCAGGTTTACATTAGATGAGCTGTTTTTTTAATGCCAATCATTGGACTTGGAGCTGTAGAGGCTTATCCAGAACATTTCACAACACCATTCCTCACATTAAAAAAAAAATAAAAAAATCCAGGTAAAGGCATAATTTAACAAACCTTTCATATCTAAAGTAATTTCAAACTCACACAAAAAAAAAGCACTTTCTTGTTCAGATGCAGAATATTCTGACACATAGACAAAATAGACAAAGAGAAAATGAAATACTGTACTTTTGAGAGGCTGATAACAGAGCTTGTAACAAAGCACTCTTTTCCACCCAGCTTTTGTAGACCCCAGAAAATACGTTCAGGAAATTCAAATGCAGATGAGCTCAGGATGGAAAATACCCAGCTACTCCTCAAGATTCAGCCAAAGCACGGCCAGAGAAACCCTTCTCGGCTGCTTGAGTTTGGAAATGCTTCTGAAGAGCTGCAATCCATATGGAAAGTGGTCATCAGAGACACTTGCTTAATAGCTTTATTAATTCTGTTTGTTTATTGAAAGCCCTTAACCAAATTGAATATTAATGTTATTTTCTGCAAGACATCCCAACAAGCCTAATCCTCAGATGTGCAGCAACTAATTAAAAAGTTGCGTGGATGAGAATTGGGTTACCCTTCACTTTGTCAGCACACTTGCACACTGAAGCATAGATTTCCTGTACGTACTTAGGCTGAAAGTGATTTAATTATGAAACAGAGTGCAACTGCAACGTAAATACAATTTATCGAAACAAAAGATGCAATTGGAGCTGTGTAAAAGTGCAAATTTACAGATGACATAAATATAATATTTTACTGGCGAAGCAAATGTTTTTTGAAATACCATAAAATCAGCAGTGAAATGCTGAAGACCTGCAGTAAAACTAAGTAAAAGAAAATTAAAGCTTTATAACAAGAGCAGCTCCTTTTCTACAGAACTGGTCATATTTGCCAGAGATGCTGCTCTCATCCAACTACTCCCATTATCTCTCCTCATTTTGAAATTACTTTGAGGCATAAGAATAAGAAGAATAAGGGTGATGAGTATTGAACGGTTGAGTCTAGATAATAGACACGAGCTGGCCTTTGTCTTCTCGTGAGAGACCTTCTGAGATTATGTGATGCTGTACCTTTTTCTCTCTGAGAAATGGATGACTGAAGTCAGCAAATAATTTAGACAAAGCCCAGCTTTCGCAAGCCTAGGCAGAGTAATATTTCTCTGATGTTTTATTTTCTTTATAAGAATGGTTCTATTCATTTAATGAATTTAAATACATTAAAAAAAAAAACCAAAAAACAAACACTAAAATGAGGGTGCTCTTTCCTTTTGCTCCCAACTTCAAAAGAACCAGACTATTATATGAAATCAAATCAGATAATATTTTCTGGTTTAGAATGCTCAGTCTTTTCTTAAACCTGAAGAACAAATGAATTATGACTGTTCATACCACCATTTATATGAATTAGTACTTCTTTGCCACCCAGAGTATCATCACTAGGTTCCAGAAATAACTGTAGACACACAGAGACATGAAAGTGCTTGACGTGTTTGTCAAGATTAAAATTTGTTGCACACTTAACATCCCAGGCTAGAAATGCAGCATGATCGCAAATACTGATTTTCTTTTAAAAAATGACTGCTGATATTCATTTCCCTGGGAGACAGCTCTCACCTGCTAACAAGGAATCTACTTGAGAAAAAAAACAAACAAAAAAACACACCAAAAAACAGTGCAGAGCAGAAATGGAAGGCAAATGGTCTGCTAATTTGAGATTAAAGCAGTGTAAACAATGCAGAGTTTTGAATTTGTAGGAAAATATGGAGTAGGTTCACATATTGAAGAGACTGTGAATGAGGCAGTCTGACCTTGCCACTGTCCTGTTGAATCTCAGGCTTAATAACAGCGGCTTGTGTGGTGCTTAAGGAGGAATTCCCCCGCTAGAGCAGCTCAGAAACGAACCATCACTGCAGCGAGATGTTAGTACAAGGATGTAATTAAAGTTCCTGCTAACTGGGAGAAAAATCAAGGTCTTTTTACACAATTAATCATCTCCTGCCCTGACTTTTAAGACAAAGTGTCCAACCTGTCTGAACTACAGGCAGGAGTTTACCTGTGAACTGACAAGCGTTAGGTTGGAAGGTGAAGCAAACCTTCATTTCTGTTACATTTCCAGCTTTGTACTCCACAGCACCTTCCTGCCACATCACATTGGAATGCAATGTTCTCATTGTCCCAGCCAGGACTTCCGCACCCAATGCTTCTGTCAATCCCACCAGGCTTCTCTGATGTCATCGATATTCCATGGCCTGAGAGCATCCAGAGCAGCAACCAAGGTTTTGCAACACACTAAGGACTGACCAAGAGGCCTTTAAATTGGACCACCCTCTGTTCCAAAGCAAGTGTTTTTTTTCCCTTGCAGTTTAAATGCTGATATGCAGAGGCTTTTGTAAGGAATCAGACAATACAGTAAATTAGAGGACAAATAAAACATATTAAGAGTCAGCTACATATGTTCCTTTTTAAAACTGAAAAAGCCCTCCCTGTAAGTCTTGTTTCAAGATGTCAAAAAAAGCGCCTAACAATCATTTTATGACTCAACTCCTTGCAATGCATGCTGAAAGTTATTTATGCCACCCCATAATATGTTTTTTTTTTCCTTTTTCTCCTAAACTGAATAGAACTGAACTGATGAGAGAGTGGGTTTGACTTCTCTGAATCAAAGGTATGATTAAAAATTAAAGCCAAGTTCCATTTTCCACATCTCATGTACATGTGACATGTGACACATGCAAGCCTTTGTGTGAGCACAACTCGACATCAGCTCCACGCATTCTATTCCCACCTAAGGAAACCTCACAGCTCCAAGCCCTTGACAGAGATCTGTTCAGTTTTTGGGGAGCACAGAGCAGCCTGGCAGGAAATAAAACTGCTTTTCAGGCCCTCTGGAGCCGGGTGCCTGCCCGGCTGTAGCGTGGCCTGGTGTGCAGTCAGCACACTGCAACATCCCAGATGAGAAATGAGAAATTTTGAGGGCAATTGAGCACAATGAATTTTCACAGTGGATCAACACAAAGTCATTTAGAATGGGTATTTCTGAAGCATTGATACAATGAACACATTTATAGTGTTCAATGGCCTTAAAAAAAAATAACCTTTTCACCTGTGGCAAAGCTGCTGCTGAGAGTGACTTCTCAGATGTTGGATTTTTATGTCTAGTTATATGCAGTGTGCATAGATATATATGTCACCTCACACACATGCATACCTTTAATATGCCAGTCGGCTTTTTGGCATATTATGAAAAATATAAATAAAAATCTATTGAAACAAAAGCTTCACCAAGCTTTAAAACTCCTCATGCTTTTTGACTTTTGCTGGTTGCAAAGTAACTCCATGGTGAAGGCAAATCTCATGCCAGAAATAAAAAAAATACAAAGCTGGTGGGCTACAGAAATCTGGTTATCTTACAGAGAGGAATAACACCCCCTCATCCTCTCCAGTTCTTCTCTTTCCTATGAAATGCTGAATTGAGGAGCTCGCTGTGCCCAGCTCTGGTACAAGGGAGTTACTAAATTGTCTTTCAGCTTCATTCAGTTTCCCTGTTGTAGTTTATAAGAGGGTACACATATTCACTGATAGATTCTTATTTTTCTTTTGAGTTTTTATGCTTAATCTGGGTTGTTAAAAAGATCAGAGCTGTACTTTTACTGCTGAGCTACTTCAGCAGCCCCAGTAACTCTTTTGTCCGTGCTGGGCATTTCAAGTGAGCCTGTGTTTGCATCAAAGCCTTGCCTTGGTCCATGGCTAGTTATTATATCTGCAGGCATGGCAGCTAACAACAGGCAACTCCATTCCAATTTATTCTGCACTGTCTCCATGCTTCCCTTCTCAGGGATTAAGCACCTTGAAGCAACCATCTTGTTGCTATTTCTGTGACCGATGCCGGTTATTTCTGAAATGACAATACATGCTTCAGTAATAACAAGTCATTTCCCCTTCCTCTGACTGACGAATGGGTTTGGCACATTCTTCTGTTAGTGCTTTCCAGACCAGTCAAATTAACCTTTTGCCTGTCTAACAGCCCGTTTCAGTGCTCTGTGCCCTCAGCACAACCTGTCAAAGCAGTTAAGTACAGCAGAACTGGGAGACTCCAAGCCACCAGTTAGAGATTACACAGAATTCTGGCACTTGTCTGTTCTGCTGTTCGGAGGGAAGAACTTACAACTTTTGTCTTGCCCAGGGGCTGCACACCAATCACAGGAGTTTCCTTTCACAGGTAAAGCATCGAAGAACACATTGTAGAGTCAATAAAGCTGTTCTGAGAAGACAGCTTTATCCTTCATTACTAAGCTATGAGGCTATGGATGATCATCATGAGATCATTTTAACAGTGACCACTCCTGCCCTTTCTACCCTTCCCCTTTTGACTCCTCCAGCCACCAGAAGGCTGCTGATATGTCAAGTAGTACTGGCGTGAATGTGTGACATCAAAAGAAAACGTCTGCCAAAAAGGTAAGACACTTTTTAAATTCGGGAGCTGGAGGAAGGATACTTACCTTGATAGCTGCAAGATCCCAAAGCCACTCCTCCCTTTATGATACTCATCTCTAGGTTTATATTGCAGATAGAGAGGTATTCACAAAAAATCTGTTTGTGTCTAGCATCTTTTGAGAAAGTATTATGTTCCTAGTGGTAGGAGCAGTGGCAGAAAATAATACTTTAGTGGCAACTAATTCTCTGTAGTTATTTCTGAGAGTGCTGGAATCCAGCACTCTCCTATTACAGAGCTTTTCTTCCCCTCAGCAGAATCAAGAATAAAGCACCGAGTAACCCTCCTAAATCTCATTTCAATTCCTCAGGCCGTTGCAGAAGCTGCCAAAGGTGGCTCACTGAGGCATCTCCTCATCTGCACAAGCCTGTTTCTAAAGTCCTGAAGGCTCCCAGGGCCCCGGTGTCTCTAGGACATTGACAGGTGCTCGCTCACAGCGTCCTTGTGCGTTTAGCGGCCCGATGCAAATCCTCCCTGCCAGGATGGGAACGGGTCTGTGAGAGTGCCAGAGACAGGCAACCACAGGCTGTCAGGGGCACCCGCAGCCAGGAATGGGCAAGCAGAACTTCATCTGCAGTGGGGAGGTGGTCGAGGAAATACAAAGTGCGTGGATTAAGATGCTGTCATTGGTAGCAAATGCAGCAGTCATTTCCACTGCCACTCCATTCCTGGGAGGAGAATTTAAGACAGTTTGTTTGGGTGTTTTTTTCAGTTTCTCTGACAGAGTTCTGAGATCTGAACAATCTTCGTGTGGGGGCTTCTGGGGTTTGGTTTTTTTATTTGGTTGGTTGTTTTTTGGGTTTATTTTCTGTTTTGTTTGTTTTCCTTCTCTTGTTAGACCTTGCATCCTCTCACAATGGCAAATATCTGTTGTTTTGTAGTAGTCTCTCTGCTTGAACAAGCAGTAAAATGAATCCTCAAACACAAAGCCTTTCTTTTTTTTATTCCCTTAGTTACTTGTGTAGATGATGAATATATATTTTTATAAGGTTGATGTGATGAAAAAAAAGTGAGAGGATGAGAATAATTTTGACTGAAAGCAACCTCTGGAGCTCATCTAATCCAGCCCCCTGCTCAGGGTACATACACCCAGAAGATGTTGTCCTGAGCCATGCCTAAATTTCTCCAAGGATGGAGATTCCAGAGGATTTCTGGGGAATTTCTTCCAGTGTTAGGTGCTCACAGTGTCTCACATTTTCTCTTTCCTGTGGCACCTGCAGACTGTGATGAGATCTTCCCTTCGCCTCTTTTTCTCCAAGAGGCACAAACCCAATTCCCAGCCTGTCCTCACAGGACATGCATGGTGGCCCCTGCCTAACTTTTTTCAGTAAGTCCGTGTTTATCTTGGAGCAGGGAGCCCAAGCCCAGACACAGCCCAGATTCCAGGCAGGGGCTCCCAAGACCTCAGGAGTACAAAAATAATTTCCTTGGACCTACTGCCTGCACTGTTGCTAATGCAGCACGGGGTGTGTTTGGATTTTACACATAAAGTGTGTTGCAATTGAAAAACTCTTCCCCATCCAAAGTATCCTCCGAGTCGAGGAAAAAAAAAAACAACAACAAAAAAAAACAAACAAAAAAAAATCAAAACAAACCAAAAAAAACCCATCAAAACTCTGCAAGTCCAGAAGATATTAAGGTCCCAAGATCAAGCTTTGGAAATTTGTGTTGTGAAGGTTATTATGTCAGAGTGTCCTCCCAGGGAGGGCTGACAGAGGAAGAAAATATCGGAATACGACAGAACATACTGTACAACACTCCTCACTGCTCAATCCAATCAGCAGCCAAGGACACAACCTCGATAAATTCTTAATAAGTTTACCAATCCTTATAGTACAGATACTCACAGACCATTAATATCTAGCTCCCAGAATACTGCATCTGCTAGTATATGAACTTGGTACAATCAAATAGAATTCTATACCCAACACAATCAGTAGAAGCAACTATTTCAGGTGCTGTCATAAAATCAGAAAAATATAGATTAGTTTAGCTGTCAACATTTCAACAATCCAGACTGTGCTTATTTTAATATTTAATTATTTCCTAAAACTATGACAGAGAGGCTGCTCTGAAACTGGTACCATCCTCTAATTTAAAGTCTGAAGTTACAAATGCACTTTGTTGCAGTTGCCCAGCGAAAAAAAGGTGAGCTCTCCCCATACAATGAGAAACTGGGGCAAAATAGCAGCTCCTCTATCATCCCTGACAGGGTAATGAATGTAATCGAGGGGTTGAAGGTACGGCTTGTGCTCCTCTGCAGAGACATCACTTATTCCAAGAAGTGAATTACCAAAGAGAATGGGGTAGAAAAGTGCCTTCGATCACCCTCAGGATGTTCTCTGCACTTCTCAACCACAGCTCAAGAAACTCCTTAATTGTCCACTATTGTCTTTTTTAATTTGTTCTGCTGTTTTCCTCTGAAGTGACTGAGTGATTTTCGCAATTGTATTGAAAAACTTGCGTCATCATCAGATAATGACGACTTGAAAAGAATTCCTACAGTATCTGTGGAGTTTATAAAGGTTGTATATTAGCAAACACAAACATCCATTCCTTGGCTGCCTCAGCATTTATATTTGCCTATTATTTGCTCAGGTATTTCTAGTTTGATCTCCGTTTTAGTAGCTTTCCTAATAAACTGCTTTAAGGAATGCAATCTATAGCTTACTATGGCAAAATTGCATGAATAAATTGAATAGAAAATAAAGTTGTACTACATTATAATGCAGTAAGGTTACCATTCTTCACAGCAAATCCAGTTAAACCACACTGGGCACCTAAAGCCAGCTGTGACTGTGCTTTCTGTTGCTGACTTGACTCAAATCTCTCAATAAAGTTCCAAAAACTTTAGCTACAAACTGTAGCAGCACAGGACGTTCCAGTGGACTGCGGTCCACGGAAAGCGAGTCAATGCCAGGAGACAAAAGCACTGTAACGTTGCAGTTAGCAGCTTGTTCCATTTATTGGTTTAGCAGCACTCCTTCCCTCTTTCAGAGAGCAGAAATAGTGCCCACCTGTCCTTCTCCCCAGCTATTATGGCTTGTGTTGCAGTCGGGGGAGATGGGAGAGCTCAGAGAGGAAGCAACTAGCAAAACCCAAACCATTTTTTATACTGCTATAAAACCATAAGACAGCATAAAGGCAGTGCAATGCCAGCTAAACTGGTGTAGCTGACAGGTATATGAACTGAAAATATGCTGGCAATTAGGAGCCTTGGCTAAAAAAAAGCAAACACACACAACTTTCATAACGACACTGCTCCTGCCTACACATTCCTGCCAGCTCCAGGCTCTGGCACCAGCACGCAGCTGGCACAGAAGGGATCCCTGTCCTGGAAAGGGATCCTCTGTGGTCCCTCTCCAACCCAGCCATCCCAGCTCTCAGCACTGACAGAGAACAAATGCCTTTTGCTTCAAGGAGCTGATCT
The DNA here is from genome assembly GCA_013390105.1 of Tichodroma muraria. Lineage (NCBI taxonomy): Eukaryota > Metazoa > Chordata > Aves > Passeriformes > Sittidae > Tichodroma > Tichodroma muraria. Next base: position 80,709 of record WAAG01020493.1, read on the forward strand.
TGAGCAGGAGGCCCAAAGGAGAGGATTGGGCACTCTTGCAACAAAGGCTGCACGGATGAACATGAGTGTTCCTTTGGTACCAAAGGGGCTTTCATGGGAAAGGTGCCACACACGGGTGAAGCACTCAAGCATCACCTGGCACCTCCTGCTGCTCCTGCCAGATCTGTCCCAAGGAGCAGGAGCAGAGGCCCAGGCTGGCACAGGACTGATCTGCCCACAGCTGTCTGCTCCCATGCAGAAACCTGCAGGAGCTGCTGCTTCATGCTGTCCCCAGCATCTGCACACAGAAGCTCTGATGTAGAATATCGAATGACATTTTCAAAAATTCTTACGTTTTCCCCTTTTTTTTTTTTTTTTTTTTTTTTAATAGGCAGGAAGGAGACTGAATGGAATTTGGACTGAAAAGGAGTTTGGAGGCTTCCAAGGGCAGGAAAGCAGGTGATTCAGTCAGGACATAGGGGCATGCTGTACATTGCGAGGCTGAAGTTCTATTTCCTCCTCCAATTTGTCAAACAGAATGTTATAAAGAGTTACAGAACCAAGAAATGTCAGACAAATACAGAAAAGCTTTGAAACCTTTTGTGATAAAGCAAAATTAACAAGTATAGTTACAACAGCTGCATGAACAACTGTGTTTCCAAGGCAACAACTCACAATTCTTACAGCTATAAAAAATCCTGGACACCACGGGGGAGTTGTGAAATTAGGGAGACTCCAGCTAAAATAGAATATAGAAAAACGGACTAAAGCAGGGAAGCGGCAGGAAAGCTGAAATTATGAAACTCACACTGCTTTTAACAGCTGCAGCCTGAGCACACCTTGGTGCTGGTTTGGAGGGGTCCTGGCCTCAGGTCTGTCCCACCGCTGTCCCTTTGTCCCCCAGGTCCCACACTGCCCACTCACCAGTGCCACGGGAAAACAACCATTAGCCTGAAATTGGCAGAGCTATTACTGCCACTTTTCTTGCAGGGTAATGGCACAAACCTGCCTGTGCTATTTGCTGGCCTAAGCAAGTGTCTGCCCTCTCAGCAAAGCAGTTCACTGGGATAAACTAATCCCTCAGAATCACTCCATGGAAAGAAAGCAGAAAGCTCCGTGCTTCTCTTTTAACATTATTGCTGTGCATATGGGACAATAAAACGTTAAACCTCACAATTTAAAAAGCAACATTTTTTTTTAAACAAACTCACAAACATAATTAATTTGTCAGAAACAACTTGAAGATTCACATAAATTTGTAAACAGCACCTCTTAGGCACACTGGATTTGATTATGTGTTGTGTGACTGGATATGTGCGTGTGCAAATCAAAGAGATAAAAGCAAACTTAGGGAGTTAAAACCACATAATTACACGCCATGTATGGGCACTTGGTAAGGACTGATAATTTAAAAAAGCCCACAGGCATACATCTTTCTTCTGAAGCATTGGAATTTGCAGGGTGAGGCTTAGGAAGGCACAGCATCAAGTTATGGAATTGAACATATATTTCGTTACTAGAGCTGGTAATTGGTTCTCAGATGAAAATATCCTGGACAGGTAAACAAGCCCTGACCAGCTCTAGCCCTGGGAGCAAGGAGCCTCCTCTGTTGCAGTGCTGTGAGTGCAGGGCAGTGGCACTGGAATGGTTCTTTGGCATTCTAGGGGAAACAGAGGTGCAATTTTTTCAATGCTCCTGCACAAGCACTGACCATGCTTCTGTGCCTGGATCAGCTCTGCACTCAGTCCCTTCACAGGATCCCTGAGGCTGCAAGAGTCCGAGTTAACCCAGCACCACAGTGTTGACCACCAAACCACATTCCCAAGTGCCACAGCCACACATTCTCTGAGCACTTCCCAGATGATTATTCTACCATGACCTTGGGCAGCCTGCTCCAATACTTATCACACATCCAGAGAAGAATCTTTTCCCGATACTTGATTTCAACCTCCCCTGGCATAACTTTAGGACCATTTGTCTCATCTTGTCATTTGTTACCTGGGACAAGAAATCAACCCCCACCCCACTACCAACTCCTTCAGTTTTTTTCCTGTAAATTCCAGGCCCCAGCTCCATTTCCACACCTTACTGAGAAATGCAGTATTACAAATCTTTGGTTTTCATGATTTGTGCAGGGTGAAATGCCCAGTTAAATCCCTACATCCCTCCCCTTCACACCTGTGGCTCAACAGACACCTCACACATCGGTGTGATCCTGGAGCACATCTCTCCTGTCTTAGGGACAATTCCTGCATAGTGCTGATCAAAGAATAAGTGACAGACTGTATATCCTGATCTTATTTCCTTCTTTCATCAAATGAGTATAAATAAGAGATAACTACAAACATCTCACAGACATTCCTGGAGAATTTTTAGATCAAGATCATTGTTTTTTGTTGCTTGTTTTGTTGTTCTTTTTTCCTTTGATATTTACATGAGTAAAACCAGATTTTGATTGGGAAGGAGCAGACTCCAAAGACAGCTTTAGACTGACTAATGTGGACTGTGGTCTCTTCCTCAGCTGTTCTCTGCTCACATCCATTTCCTCTTTAACAGTGATATCCGAGCCACAAGGGCTGATTCACGACGTCAGGAGCTGTGGCAGTGGCAGAACTCAGGCCAGTGCTTCCTGCCTGCTCCAGACTCGTATTTTGATGCTTAAAAGCCTTCAGGGGTACATTCACTGCTGTATATATCATACAGACTTACTCTAGAGCAAAGGACAACGTATGTGCTTTGTGGAAAACAACTGATGTTCATCAGCTAATGAAGTGACCAGTGAATCTTATTGCTTTGTGACATATAAACCACTTATTTCTATTAAAATATTGAAGGTATCACATAGTATATTACACATTCAGTGGTACGAAAGCCTATGAAGAGAAATATGAGTACAGACTTAATGCAATGTGTGAGGTATTTCATGGTCTTTGATGTACCATTTTCTTTCGTGTTTGTTAAAAATCAGACCAAGTAGTGGTTTGCAGGTTGAATCTCTTCTCCAGTCCTCAGTGTGCCCTCATCCACCAGCTGGGTCAGCTCTGCTGCATTTCCACAGAACCCAGAACTCAGTCTGGTGATGATGTGGCTGAAGAAAATGATTCCATAGCCCCAGTGGCAGAGGGCTTGGACCCATTCTTTGCAGCGGTTATCATCATTTTAGAAAACAAATGGAATATGCAGCCCCACTCACCCCCAGTGAGAGCAGATTCTGCCTTTTCTGCTGAAGGTGTTAGCAGCTCAATACCAGGGGAAATATCAATAGGTTCTTGGAGAATCAAAGCAACCTGTATATAGCCATGCTTTTGTCTTTGATGATATAGCCAATTGCTCTTTATTTTTTGAAATGCCTCTGTGTCTCCTATAGATTTTCCATACATTATTTTTCAGCCACTTTTACCAGGCAATGCAAAGCTTTCTTAGCACTGCAGTCAATAAAGGAAAATATAAAAGTCTTTATTTACACTGCCAGACAGGGGCTCTAGTGCAGTCCTCGTAGTGCAATACATCACAGCTCTATGGCTTTCCTTAGGGTTTATTCTCTCTCTGACACAACTACAAATGCATCTAAATCAAACCAAATACCTGGAGACTTTCCAGCCGTATTTTCCTATCCTAAATGAGTCCCTCTACCTGTCATACACCCAATCACACAGCAGCGAGGAACAGTTCCAAAGTAGTAGGGAGAAAATGAGACAGCCACTCTCCCATTTGTGTGACACAACAATTTGTGCCCACAGCGGTTCTTCTGCATATACAAAGAAGGAAAGAAAGAGCCCATTTTTAATTCCCTGCATCCTTCAAATGGAAGGAACTCAACATTTTCCAAATAAATAAATATACGTAATGGTAACTACTTGCAAAAATTTTTAGGATGGAATAGCCCTTAGCCTTTCCAGCAGTATCTGCACAGACTGACTTAGAATAGATGCTAAATCATTTTCACAATTCAGGTGCTTGATATTTTATCTGTTTAATAGGTTCCCCATTTCTTTTCTCTTTACAACTACAAGAGCAATTACAACTGCCATGAATATTGATACACCATAAAAAAAACAAACCATTTTTGTCTCACACTGTTTTTTATACATATAATAGATACTTAGACATTACTGGTGTTGTGAATAACACATTTCACCAACATAAATGATAAGACTGTGGACAAGAGCTGGCTAAAATTTTAAGCATAAGCCCTCAGCAATAAGGACAGACTCCTTGGGTACAGAAGACAGGTGTGCATGGAAACGAGAGGGAGATTACAGGGAGAAGAAGATGAAAATTAGTTCTTTCAGCATCTTAAACTACTTCAAAGCTACTCACACACCTGATTTCTTTAGGAAAAGATTCTATGAGATCTTTCACAGACATAGGGACACTGCAATATTTTCAGCCCCACTCCAGCTCTGAAGGCATTTCTCATCTGAGGCTGGTAAGGACAATTTGCACCACAAGGACTGTGAGCCTTCGCTTTTTCACTCATTGCATACCTATTCATGTGCAGCTTTTGTTAATTTCTGCTAATAATTAGTGTTTTGAGATACATTAGGGATGAAATCAGTTGGGATGTTTGATTTACGTCTGTTATTTCAGGGTAATTAATACAGTCTAGCAGGTACACACTCTAAAAGAAAGAAAGAAAGAAAGAAAGAAAGAAGGGAATATTAAAAATAAGGAGAAAATTGAGTGAATTTAATGAACCTGATGTGCCCCTTTACACTAAAGAAAAGGTGAGTATCTTCTGAATTCCAACTCATGTCCACCAGAAATTTGACCTCCCCAGAAGAACATCGAATTTTGATGCATGCTTTCATGTAGAATATTTACAGCAGGATCCTAAATCATTTTACAAGAGAAATGCACTTTAAAATATAATGAAACTTCATTCAGTCTTCTCATTGCTACTGATAAGTCATGCACCTTAATTTATTTATTATGACTGTATGTAAAAGCAAAAAATGAGAGCCTGAACACTGATTTGCTCTACCGCTCCATGAAAATTCAATGATTTTTTTGGGGTTTTTTTCCCCACCTGTTTTGTTTTTCTCTATGTTGAAAATGTATCTGGCCATATTATGAACACGTGCTGATGATCTTACAGAAAAATATTTAAGTAATCATAAAAATAGCGAAACAGGAAGAGAAAGAATATCAGATAGAGACTCACTTATACACTCAGCAGTAACAAACAAAAAAAGTACTTTTAAAAACCAACCAACACTTACACAAAAATAAGAGAAGTCTTAATGGAAGCAGAAAAACAATTATTTGGGTTTTTTTCCTAATTGTAGAGAAAGATGTCTTCCACCATAAAGAAATATCACTATCAGTCACGTGCAGAGAGGATGTGTTCTCCACAAAGCTTTATTGTGAGGAGTGTTCATCAGAGGTTGTGAGGTTTTTAAAAATCAAGCCCACAGCTCTAAAGGCAGACACGGGTAATACCTGTGCAGCTTAGCAGCCATTACCCTCCCAACTGTATCATTTGTCAAAAGTGGAGGAGGATCAGTTCCTCTTCCCAAAGTAGCATAATGATATTATCAGGTTTACAGTGTTAAAATAAACACAAGGAAAGCAAAAAAAAACCCACCAAAAAACCAACAAAAAACCAAACAAAAAAAAAAAAACCACAAAGCAACCCACTTCAAACAAAACAAACTCATTTATAGCCTCCATACAGCAGAATTTTAGAAGCTGTCTCAAGTGACTGATAGCTTTGAGCATCAGGATCCAACCCCCCAGATTATCTTTTATTCCTGTGACCATGGTTGTCCTCTATTACCATGACCTTCCAGCACTGCTTTCATTTAATTATATCTTTTAGATAATGATCATTCCGATGGCTGTCATGAGCAAACACATAAATTTGCTGTAAGCCTTTGTCTACTTTTCTGAAATTTTGCCAACATTGCACCTCAAAGATTTCAATTTTCTTCCTGTCAGCAGCACTTCTTTCTCATGATTCATATTTTGGCTACTGCAAAAAATGCGCTTTTTACCAGTCATGTCTTGCACAATTCAAGTTCCCAATTGTTTTACTTGGGAATTTTAAAACTCCCTACAAGTGATGCGTTTAACTGACAAGGAGCAGGAGCTAGTAAATAGTGCAGAAGAGCTGAGGCTGAATCCTAAACAGCTGTATTTAGTGTCTCTCCAGCTGAATGACTGAGATGTTTTGCATCTCATTTTGGTTAATGAAATCTAGATTTTTGACATATTCGCAGAGAGCCCTTATTCTTTGCACTATTTTTGCTTCCAATTTGGTGGTTGTGGGAAGATGCTGGGTTTTTTTTACAGCTGAAGTCTGTTCAAGGATCTGAATGAATGTTTCTCTATCCTTTACCCCAATTTAATTCTCCTGCCACACAAAGGAAAGGCTGCAAACTGAACACATTCTTGTCTCATACCCTCCCACAACCCATTCACTTGCTGTCATGACAGATATTATTTGTGTTATCATAAATATTTTATTTTTTTGAAAACACACCATCAACATGTCTGTACATGGTTGAAACAATAAGAAATAACATTTCTAAGTTGTCACTGGAGAAATCTCCTGTTGGTCCTGCTATTCCATGTATCTTCCAACAATTTGATGGGGCAATATCCTGATACATGAACCCACTATTTGGGCTAAAGACCATTTCCTCTCATCAATCTATTGCAGCTTCCAGCCCATAAATCTTGTCACCTTGTGTGACTTCTGGAACATCTTGTCTTTGATACTTCACCAAAGTGCAATTGCTCTCTCCCTGCTGCATTCCCTCCCGTTTGTGGCTGCTGATGGTTGAGTATTCCCCACAAATTCCACTTTTTTGAGGCATTTCCTGTGTTGGGAGTCCAAGACATCCCAGGAATAAAGCCAGTCAGAGCTCTTTGCCACTTCATAAGGGTTGGGAATTTCAGAACTATGTCTCAGCTCTGGCTGCCAGTCAATTACAAATGCAATTGCTGAGTATGATTCTTGTAGCTGGACTGAACAAGGCCAATAAGATTTACATGGTCGTTTAAATTTCTGAATTTGTGCTGAAAATGTGTTTCCATAATGGAAATGAGTTTTTCTGAATACCTAACAAGGTTTACATCAGACAGAGTTGTAACATTCATCTTCTAATTGTTTTGCAGACAAGAATAAAAAGTGAAAAAAGTGCACTGGAACAAAATTCCTGGAAATATACCAAGAACTGCAGCAAAACTGTCATTCATCTTTGCATCTACAAGGATCAAAAAAAAGTAAAGCTTTTGAACCTCCTCCAGCCACCCAAATGGATCTCATTGACAATCTCCCTGCATCCTCCACACAATTCTCTGCAGCCCCAATCTCCACATGAACATTCAGTTGGTTGTTTTCATTTCAGCTCTGCCTTGGCTCTGGGACTGCTCCACTGTGCAGCTCAAAGGCTGAGCTTAAGTGTGGGATGTTCTTTTTCAAAGAATTATGTCTATACCTTCAGCTTAAACTAAAAAAAAAGTCAAAAAAAACCTCCTCAAATGAAACAACTTCTAAGCTTATTAGGGCTCTGAATTACCTATAGGTGAGGTTCCAAGGATGCCACCTGTATCCTCTCTCCATCAATCTCACTCTCAATTACAGGCAGCAGTATAATCCAGTTCCTTAACATTTCTCTATAATTTGTATCTTCCAGTTAAAAATATTCCAAGTTCTGTTATTTCAAGCACGTAATTTCAAATTTATGTTCTTTTGAGGAAAAACAATTTCACAGCAGGTCCAAAATTGCTTCTGATAATCTCATGTAGCACATATTTACCTTCCTCTAGCACTAACCCCATTCATTCTTCCCACAACCAAACTGATCCTCTGCTTTCAGATACAGCTTCTCCACTGCTGATTCCTCTTCACTCGGTTATTGTCAGTGGCACTGCTGTATAAATAAAACCCTGCCCTGCGCACCGAGATCTGGAAACTCACTGCTAATTGCTGCGTTATTAATTGCTAAGTCAACCGGTGGCAACAGGGACTCCAACTGCTGTCTCTGGAGGGCCAAGAGGATTGTCAGGGAAGCAGCCTTTTTTATCAGCTGCTGTGTTTTCTCTCTTTCTGGGAACGCAGGCTGTGCTGTTTTCCTGAAAACACGCGAGCGGCGACAGAATACAGGGACACCCCACGGAACGGCTCGGCGAGCTCTGAGGGAGCCACGCTCTAATTAGATCATGTCACCAGGCTTGCTTAGTAATGACTATTGAAGGCACAGAAGAGGAAAGCTACACGTATAATTATAGTACCTGACAGACCAACAAATTTAGTAGGAGATACCTCCAAATTCACCGAGCTTGTCTTTCCACTGATGCAATATTTAAAATGCTCCACACACATTCATGCATGACCATTGATTGGCATGAGGTGATTTGTTTTCCTGAGTGATGCCAGTATGATCCTCACTCCCAGTCTTTTATTGATCCTTGAAACAAATATCCTCCTGTACTGGTTTCATTAGACAGGCTCTGTCTTGTTAATTACCACTTTCTCAAATCTTTTGGTGTTTCATTAAAGTGAACAAATTGAAAGAATTAAATAAACAATCCCTGTCAGCTGCCACTGTGGTAGTGGTCTTTAATTCCCCAGAATACCAATAAAGAAAGTCCTCCCCCCCCCTTTTTTTTTTTCAGTATTTCTGACATCAAGTCACAACAAAGTGGTGCAATGCACCATAAGAATTGACTAAATCAAGTTGGAAAATAGTCTGAAAGACTTGGCTGACTACATCCCAAATCCTTTTGGACTTTAGGGAGAGTTCTTCTACCTCAGTGCTGATACAGAGAGTTTCATCAGCTTCTCTGCAATGGATCAAAAGGAGTTGTTTTCCACTATTCACAACAGAGAGTGAGGGACTAACAGCAGAAATAATTTGTATGGAGATTTCCAAAATGAGTCATATTAAATTGCACTGATAAAAAACATTTGAAAATTGCTTTTGTGGGGAAAAACCCAAAACTTTTGTTCCTTTACAAAGAAAATATGCATTTTTTTCCTCCTCATAAGTAAAATCTGAGAATCAGAATAAAGAGAAAAAAAAAATTACTTATTCCCTACATTGGATATAATTGATGCTGCAAGGCTTTAGAACACTAGAAATTTGAATTTGGGCTCCATAGTCAGGAACACCTAATACAAACTCAAGATTCAAGATTATTAAGAACAGCCAGGGCACTTTTTTATTAATGAATCCTTTATTCTCTGTGTTCTCAGGCTTTTTGAAATGTCTACATCTCCCTGAGCATATTTAGCAGCTTTATCAGTATTAAGGTAATGATTCCCTCACCTCTTTTCATTGTGCTGTCATCCAGTCTCTAACAGATTCCCTTACAACCTGCAGTGAACCATTAAAAAAATGGAAAGCAGAAGAATTCAGAGGAAACTGCTATTTTTCCCAATTTTCCTAAACCCAGAAACATCTGAAAATAATTGAGCTGCTACCTAAGCACCGTTTTTTCCCCCCTGTTCTTCTCACTTCTTTACCAGCCTGCCTTCCCCAGGGCAGAAGCTTTGCTAGAGAAACCCCCAAGCCCCACAGAGCTAAGCTTCAATAAATAATGGACCAGGAGGAGATCTGGCCAAAAGTCCACTTTCTTTTTTTCAAGAAAACCACACTCAATGTCATATTTACACTGAAGTGAGAGACTACAGTCCTAAGACGGAAACCAGGCAGATTTTTGACATCTTGAAGCAGATCCTAACTGCCTTGAACCTGTGCTTTTGGGATCAGGGACTTTGGGAGAGGCACTGCTTTTCAGCAAACATCTGTTCATTTCCAGAAGGATAAAGCATAAACCCAAGAATTACACCAATGAGAAGCTCTGTGTGTTGAAAACTGCAAGAATTAACAGCAATACACACATTTAAAGGAACTGGAGACCAGAGGAGCACAGCCACAAAGTGAGGCTGAAACTACTGATTTGTCACCTTCCCTTCCTCCTCTATCCCCCTTTCACACCCCTTTCTCTTCAGTTTTCTATCTTCTACTCATCTTTATCTGAAGGGGACCTATCAGCTATTATGTGGCTGCCTGGTAGTGATGAGACTGCCAAAATGTGACAGCCTTATCTACAGCACAGCCCTGCAAACTGCCAACCATTGATCCAGCAACCTGGGCCAGCTGATCAGTGCAAAGCTGCTTTGATTTCTTTTCTTCTGGGAAAGAAATGAACTTCTCTGCCAGCAGCTGCTATCCTGCCAGTGCTATTCCCCAGCCAGACAAAGAGCCTGAAAATTAGAATTTAGTTAGATGAATTAACAAGGAATCCCTATCTCCTTACTTGATTTTTTTTTTTCCCCCTATATTCTGGATGTTGCATTGCATCCTGAAATGTGAGGGGAAAACAATACAATTAATTATTGAAATTCCTCTTCAGGCTTCATGTACATAAATGTCTTCCAAGTACGTGGCTGAGAGCTGCCAGATCCCCATAAACTTATATCCCAACAGCTTTTCAAACCATTCTTCACCTCTTATTATAATCAGATTTCACAACAACAACAACAAAAAAATTTAGCTGGTTATGCCCCACTGTGAGAAGAAATTATATTTTCCTTATTTTTTTCTCCTGAAATAATGTTCCTTGTGGGATCATTTGGAAAAACTCTATTTGCCTCTTGAAAAGGAAAGCAGAAATGATAAAAAGGCAACTTCTAGCTCTGGTTTTACACCTACATTCCATAGCTCGTGTAGAGTCATCTCTCAGTCTGTAAGAGCTTTACAGAAATAATGTGTGTGCTTCGACACAGAGCAGGTTAAATATAACAAAGAAAGAGCAGGAATATCACTTTCTTGGCTAATTTATTCAAAATGGGGCATTTCTTAGTTTTTTTCCTTTTAACTCTATATCATAATTTCCTTTGCTAGGTATTTCTCAGTTTAGCTAAACTTCCTGCAGAGCTGTGCTTTGGTTTTACCTCTGCAGACGCTTTCAGATCATTTTCTATTTTATTCTGAATTCCTGAAATACTTCCTGGAACTTTTGATGGACTTTGCTACCGCACTTTACCAAGCCAGAATATTTATCAGCCTACAACACTGTGTTGCAAAATTAACAGGGAGCTCACTGAGCCCTTTCTTCACAAATTAGGGTTTAAGTGCACCAGGAAACCCAGCCCTTCTTTCCAGCTGCAAAAGATTTGTTGCCACTTCACCCGAAATAAAACACTTCACATTGATGGACATCTTGTGGCTCCAGGCAAGGCTAAGTCTGTGTAGCCAGCTCCAAAATGTAACATCAGAAGGGAACTCACACCTCTCGTTACATCAGAGAAAGATGGAAAATATGCATTGTGGCAGCTGAACTCCGCTGGGAAAACAGGGTTTGTCACACTTTATAACACTTCTTCCCAGCTGCTCTGGTGCCTCTGCTGAGCTTTGGTGTGGGGGATAAATCAGAGGGACGCGGGCAGCCAGCAGTGCAGGGGCTCCCATTCGCTGACATCAGGGCAGCAAATGCACTCTGCCAGCCCTGAAGGATGCTAAAATGCTTTTTCTCCTGAGTCCTCCATGTGGGAATGATCCCTGTCCTTCTGGCAAGAAAGTATTTAGCACAGTTTTTAATTCCTCTTTTAAGTGCTACTCATGCCTTCCCCCCTTTGAGTTCAAAGTCTCCGCCATACTTGGGAAAAAACCCACAAAAATGCCAAGATGCTGTACCAATAAAAACACTTGAAGATTGAAAAGCCACCCAGAAAAAGAATGAATTACTGGAAGATTAATGCTGTAATTAGCAAACATAAGCTAATTCCTACTTGTAACACAAGAAAATTTAAGAAAATAACTCCAGTTCCCTTCAGTAAGGAGTAGAAACTGTAAAATCTACTGCAGCTGTAGGAGTTAAACTCCACATTCTGCTTGAATGCTCGATGGGAAAAACATCATCCACATCTAAATAAAGCACTTACGAAAGACTTAACTGCAAGTACATGAGGAACTGAAATTAGACTATCTAGTTAACCAAACTTCAGTGGACATTTAAGTGCTAACTTAGATTAACATAATTTTCCTGATTTCTCATCTTGGTATGTTCTTCTGGATATTGGAGAAGCATCAGTTTATGGTTTCATGGGAATACAAGGCTTGGAATCATTGCAACACTTTTAATTTCTCATTAGGACTTTATTTACTGACTGCAGATGTGATGGGGTTTAACTGCAGCCTGTGCTTGAGGGCCCCTGAATCACAGTAAATTACAATTACAAACAGTTGTCTTCCATTTTCTTTCCACTACTTCTTGCACTGGTTTCAATCATGCCAAAAATATTTTAGCCAGCCACGGAACTCTTACCAAAATCAGACACTAACTGACTAGAAGAAGTGTGCCAGGGCAAAAACTGGGAACCAATGGCAGAAAGAGAGAAGAGCCACAGAATCCAAGCCAGCATTTCACAAGCTGGAGGTCTAAGAGCCTATTCACAAAAGCAGGCAATCCAAATTAACAGCAAATTGCATAAACAGATAAATGCGCAGTCGGGAATTCAAGATTGTGTTCACCCACTGCCTACTTACAAAACTGCTGAAAGCCTGGGTCAGGCACTTAAAAAAAACCAAAAAACATATATCACATACAGCATTCTATGCTTCTCATTTATCTGGAAAGTCTTGCAAAGCCTTAATTATGACAATTATTTAACAAAACAACAAGACAATTAGAAAAATAAATTAAAATAATGGTAAGGAAGCTTCAGACGTGAATGATAATATCAACCTGTGACTTCAACACAAATAATTAGAAGAACTATTCACTTAGTGTAACTTTTAATGATCTTATACTTAAGAAAAAAAATATAGTGAGACGGAGAAAGACAAAGAGCTCATAGAATGTGCAATGGAGCTGGAACCTGCCATCTTTCTGCTTGTTTCAGTGGCACTTCTGGGACCTTGGCTAAGCCTAACTCGCTTTTCATCCTGCATCGCAGGAAGCTGCTCTGATTTTCTGCTGCTTCTTGGTACCTTTATATTCCTCACAGTGAAGTCACCCCCAAACTCTCTGGCAGACCACCACACTGCACACTCACACCGCCACATCGTGGGATGTCTGGAATGCCTGGCAAAGCTGGCAATGAGATTTATTCTCCCACCATCACATCCAGAGTCCTGAAGCCTGCTTCCCTCCAGAGCCCTGGCCCCAGCCAGCCCAGCAGTCAGGAAGGCAGCAGTCCTTGACCTGCATGAACTCAGATGTCTACTGAGCTTTCCTGGTATTACAGGAGCAGAGAAACAGAAGCAGACATATAATATTTAAGTCACCTTATTTGCATGTGGACAGAAAGAAGCATTTTCGTTGTCCCAAGTTTTCACATTCTATCCCGTTTTAGGTAAATACCTGATGTGAGCTACCCCCCACATAACTCCACAGGTCCTGTTTTATACTCCCCTTGACTGTGAACAGAGGAGCCAATTATTACTCTGTTTTTATTACCTTTAACCACAATATTATCCTGTCTGTTGTCCCCAGTGACTTTGCAGTGTCCTGTTTCTGCCGTGTTTTCTCTTCTCCGGGATTAACACAGACCCACTCTGAACTCTGCACACAGACACACCATCCACAGAGGCCTGGTGGCGTGGTGAATTCAATCTCAAAATTACATTGCTGTGATAAGATTTTTAATTGGTTAACATTGGCATATCTTCCACTTTGCTCTCATCACATCCATGAGCTCCTGACAAAGCTCTGAGTGGAGAAATAAGCCCCCGAGGCTCTGAGTGGGCTCCCAGCACAGCCCAGTGAACAAACAGAGCTGCTCTCCATTACAAGTTTGTGTGAACAGGATCAATGTACTCCAAGTGCACTGGGGTCATGAGCCTGGACTTCTCCCGAACCAGCCAGTGAATCCTTCAGGCTACAGAAGAGCGAGGAGAGAGGCTGAAGCAGCCAGAAGCAGCACAGGGCTCCGGTGGCAAAGCCAAACGGTGAGAAATCTCTCCTGCCCCCACCGCAGCACTGCTGCTGAGAAAACGGGCTTGGCTCGTCCTTCTCTAGCTCGTGGGAAGGTGAATTGCTGCTGGGATCTGACCTCTGCCAGCTGCTGCCCATGCCTAACCCTCGTGTCCACTGGAGCCAAAGTGCCCCGGGCTGTGGGGCAGTGCCAGAGGCAGCCCTGATTTCCCCACCCCACTGCACAGGGTTCTTTGAAGCCGTTATTCCGCTGCCTGGGAAACGATGAAAATTTTCACATTTCAGAGAGATGAATGCACTGCCTGTGCCTAGAACAGTCACAGAGTGGTCTCTGCTGAGAAAGTTCTATTTAAGATACACATCTAGTTATCTCCCGTTCTTACAGATGCCATTTCAAAAAAAAAAAAAAAAAAAAAAAAAAAGTTGAATTGGATTTTTCACGTTTCCTTTCCCCTTGAAGGGCTGCTACCATCCCCACCTTAGTTCTCCATTAGTTCTCCAGTTGATTAGGATTATTTCTCCCAGCCTTTTTGCATGCCAGCCTCCCACCAAGGGCCAATGATGGCTGTGCTGATCTATTAATACCACATGGCTTTCGTTGTGTTCACTCACAGTTCTTCCAGGAACTCTTACCATAAAGTGATGCCATTTTTCAGCACTGCCTACTAAGTCGTTTACACTCTGAAGCAGGAAGATCAAGAATCTTCATAAACAATATTTTATGTAATTAATAATTCTATCTACATGCTGTACATTTCTAATCCTTGTCAAATCTAAGATATTTAATTGATTAGGTTAAATGCCACATTTCCTAATGGAGTTTTCACTCTTCCCTACAGATATTTGAGATATGAATAATGTACACTGATGAGAAATGAGCCAGGACCACTTCTGTAAGAGCAGAACCTACAAATGCCAATCCTGTCCAGGTCCTTGAGAACAGAAGTCAACCTGCACAAGCCCCAGCACTGAAAATTTCAAGAGACAGTGTGGATTCCAAGATATCTGGTGTTTGTGTTGTCTCTGTGGCAAAGCTGGTTCATCTTTATTAACTAAAATGAGTTTATCCCCTGTTAACAGCCACCTCTTTCAGAAATGTTTGGTCGTGAACCAAAGAGTACCTGATAAAACATCACCTACTGACTTTTACCACAGCAAAATCTTGTAAATAATTTATTGTCAAGGAGGAACAACACAGCACAACATGCTCACAGACACACACTGGATTTCCATTGCAATTGTCACATTTTTGGTAGAGTTGTGCAAAACCTGCTATTATTCCTATCACCATTTATTTGTATACAATGCACTGGATCAATCCATTATTTAAGTAACACTCAGCTCCAGACTTCTCTCCACATTAGACACCTTTCAGATGTTGAGGGAGGGAGAGAAAAGGCAAGAAATAAACAGGGTTTGATTCAACTCAACTCAGGGGAAATGTGGCATGTATCAATAATGGGAAGGCAAATTAATCTTAAAATTACTACTGGGTTTGACAGTGTAATATACGCCTAAGATTTATTTCCATCTTTTTCTCTGCAGAATACTGAGCTCTCAGTGTTTCTGCTTACACTTACCCATGTGGTTGCATCTGTTCCCCTCCTGAGTAAACTACAATGATTCCCTTTTAGCTAGAAAATTTCTGTGAGAAATTTTTGTTTGTTGACGTCCATGAACAATCCCAAAAGATTCACGCATGACAGAAAATCTTCCTGTTTTAAGAGGCCAGCATCAAGCACTTCTATCCGTGCTATCTTCGCAGCTGTAACTCAGAATGCCATTTATGAGAAATATCCAAATCCCTCTGATATTAGAGGGGAAAACCCTACTGAGGTGAGCCCCAGTCAGACAAGCCTGAAGCAGTGCAGGGATAATTTATGAGAAAGTAATGGCACAGGTTCTCAACACCAACAGATGGGAGAGAGAGAAGGCTGGAGCATGAATGAAGAACATCTCTAAAACTCCAAGAAGCAGAACTAAAGAGTACACACAGGTATATTCTGTATCCAAATCAAGCTTTCTCCTTGTCCACCCATTAGTATTTCAGAAGTACACAATTCAAAACAGATACGAAGGCTGAAAATGAAGAAAAAAATAATCTAGTTCTGTTATTAAGTTTATTCCACTGAGAAATAGCACTCTGCATTTTAGCAACTACATTTGCCTTGATGCTTAATGGTTTCATAAGTTATCATTAAATAATGGTAATCATTTGCCATAGCAACTATAACAATATGTAATTTATACGTAGTTTTGAGCTGTAGGGATAGGTCCATTTCATTAAGCACACAGCTAATGTACAATGAAAATATCTGCACTTTCAATCAAACAAAGGAATGTGTTTGACAACAGGGTAAGATGGCCATTTGTCCTCATTTTCCAAACAACACTAAATCATCTGTTTTTCTCCAAATCAGAGTGTATTTTGTTATTGATTATATTAAAGCAGATGAAAGGGTTTAGTTCAGTAGGGAAACACAAAGTCAGTAATTTAGATAGTTACCATTTAGCTTAAAACCAGCAAAACCTCAAGGTAGTTTATAGAGAAATATCTAAAGTCACATGGTTAAAAAAAAAAAAAAAAACCAAAAAAAAAACCACCTTTAGGATTTTTCAGCCATGCCCACTAACTGGTAGAAAAACTTATATTAATCCACTAATTTCACCACTAGTGGCAACATCTGCAAAAAAAAAGAAAAAAAATAATAAAACACCTTTGGTAAATAGAACTCCTGACATTTCAATGAAATAAACATTTCCACTCAGCTTCATATATGTCTGATTTGTCTCTCTGTCCCATGGAAGCCTCTTAAGAAGGAAATAAATCTCTCTTATGATAAATGGACTGGAAAACCTGAGGCAGACAGGTTTTTTTCCTCCAGTTACACAAATGTGAGCCTGCCACTGCTGGTGGGAGGGACAGGATACTGCTGTACCCCAGTGCCAGAGAACATCATCTGCACAGAGCATTGCAAACCTAAGACCTTCACAGGAATTCCCTCACAGAAAAGGAACAAAAAGCCTGGAAGACATCCCAAAGACTCTAGCAAAGGAAATGAAATGAAATGAAAAGGAAAGGAAGGATTAAAGGGAGGTAAAGGACTGGGAGAGGAAGGTAAATTTGATGGAAATGAATAAAGGGGCTGGAAAAAGGGAAAGCAAAAAGCCAAAGAAACCCAGAAACTGAACCACAGAGATACACCCAGGAAAGAGAGAGGAGTCCTGTGCCCATTTCATGGACTGACAGCAAGAAATGAATCAGCAGCTGAAGGACAGGAAGGTGCAACAGATTTACTCAGTGTCCTTGCTCAATTACTCTAGCTCTCCATAAATTGTTGCACGGTGCTGCTGAGGACAGACCCACTGGCACTGCAGGGGGAAGCCAGGGTGCTCCTTGGGAGTATTTACTGTTTAATTCCTACTGTGAGCCTGCACAGGGGCTCCTTTGGTGCTAACAGAAGAAAGGGATTACGCTTTTCCACCAATGAACATCTCTATGGTATGAGGAGCTCCTCTGGTGTCACATTCTGCAAAAGAAGTGTAGCCTTTTATACTCACCACTTGTGGTGATGTGCTTTCAGTGATTAAAAAAACCCAAACAAACAACAAAAGAAACCAAAACCACAAAGTCAAACTAAAACCAAAACCAAATCCATCAGAAGACTGAAACAACTATATAGTGTGTGTGCAAATACAAAGTGAAATATGAGAGGAATTTCAGCATTTATGAAGCTCTGCTGTCCTTTACACATCCAGCATAAATCTGTCAGTAAACCTACACAAAAAAAATCTACTGCATGTACTCTACCACCTTCTCCGACTTCACCTGAACTTGCAGTCCAAGAAAACTTGCTGACATCCAAGAATTGAGCTGGGTATTGCATAATTGTAGGACAATTACTGTACTTCACTGGATGGCTTCAATCACTCATCAGTTGGAACCCTTTTAGCCTGATCTTGATAAAAGCTACCTTTGATCTGCAAAATACAACTAGCCAAGCTATTAAGGCTGTCTGACACAGAACACAAATCAAGTGATGAGTTATCAAATAGCTCTCCAAAATATCCTTGAAAATGAGCATATTTATTAATGTCTTCACTACTAACAGTTTTATTTTTGCATCTCAATAGTTAACAAGCGTTAATAGCAGCAGCATTTTCTGAAGTCATTAGATCAATCCGAAAGGAAACGTCTTCCTACAGAATCATACATTTCCACTAGGCATGGTGGTGTAATGGAGCTAAATTATTTAAATGTAATTACAAACCCAAGCAAGGCACTGAAGCCATGTACCAATATTACAAACTGACGTGGCAACAATATATAATGCATTTCCACCAGCGTGCTAGGAATGCTAACAACTCTTTTCTTTTACTCCTTTTACTGAGGAGCTTTCAGAGCATTTGGGCCTAGAGAGCTTCCGTCTTTTTGATTCCTTTTTGTGAAACTCCAACCTGTTTCTTTTACAAACCCAGCTATAGTGTGCTAACTAAGTGACCAGGTTGGATTTGGAGCAGAAAAATGAACAAAACCCACACCAGCAGAAAGAACAAAACCAACAGCAAAGCCTGCTGCAGAGGGAGATGGATGAGAGCTGACAGAGAATCACAGAATTTTACACTGCCCAACTCGGAAATAAGTAAATTACATTTCTCACACAAAAACAGTGCAATTGCTTGTGAAGTGAAACCATAATCCTAATGCATCCATTTGACTTCACATCTGTGTTATTATATCCCATTGAGAAGATTTCTCCTTTCAGTACACAGGTTAGGAAGGAAAAGCAAAAAAAAAAAAAAAAAAAAAAAAAAAAAAAAATTTAGAGGGAGGGCAGNNNNAAAAAAAAAAAAAAAAACACATTTGAAGGATGGTCATCAAAAGAGAACAGAAAAGCAAAGCAAACCCAGCAGGGTGAATTTTAGCAGTTAGCAGCCAGTGAGGTAAACTCTGGAGCTGAGGGCAAGTGGTAGAAGGCAAGAAAGAAGCTGTAATAAAGATGAACACCAAGTGGAAAACAGAGCATAAATAATAACTTGGAGCCTCCTGCCTGTATTGTAATCGACTTTCCCTTTGTGCTGAGGCTGAGGGATCAAATCAAAAGCCACACACACATTGGGGCATTATTTTGCTGCAGCCAAAATGTTTTAGCACCTCTCTCTCCCACTTCTGTTCAAGGGAAGCATTAGGAACCATTGGAGTCACAGACCAGCTGAAGTCTAAGCTTTCTTTTTGGTATTTTCATTTCGCTTTTGGGCCCCCAAGGAAATATTTGAAAAAAACCAAAACAGTGGCTACATTTTCTCCAGTGCCTACCGTGCTAAAAATCTCAATTTTTAATTCATAACATCTCCTATTTAATATTTTCCTTAGATCTCTGCTGCTAGAGATATGTGATTACATGACACTTGGAGATTTAAGAGATTGCAGAAGGATTTAGTATATGAATCTTAATCAAAGCTGTAAAGCAAATGCAGAAAAATCTTCCTAAAATATTCAATGCAAATGTTATGATTTTCAATCCAGTCTTGTGATCCCCAAAGAAATGAGACTGGAAAGGTTGGATAAGAAGTCCCTAACTTTGTGGGGGGGAAAAAAAGAATCACACACAAAAGAAACAAAACAAAACAAAAAATAAAAACAACAACAAAAAAAGAACATGTAGGATTTATGAACTTATTTTTTCAAGATTTCTGACATCACCAGAGGGAAAATGTTGTATACTGCATGTAGCACAGAACTAACAGAGAATTCCTAAAAGAGAAATGTCGGAAAAGGGATCTATTCCATCATACCAAGGGGATAAAACAAAACATTGTCATTTTTTTCTTTTGTGGTTTTCCAGGACAGCATAGCTCTGGAAGGATGTTTGGCTAAAGCAGTAAGTGCTGCAGAAGTGTCTCTCAGGACATTTTCTCAGTGCCCACAGAGAAGCAGCTCCTGGTCAGCACCTTCCCTCTCCTGCCCAGCTGAGTGTGGACCAGCAGAACCCAGCAGCCCCTTCCCCCCAAGGTGCCTGATGCTCCTGACCACTGCTTATTCCTTAGGAATAAGTCCAAGTGCCTTTTTCCATGTTGTTTTATAGGCTAGTAGATTCACAGCTTCACGGAACAGTCCAAAGGAAGCTGGAAAGCAAAGCCCTCCCCTCATCAGGACGTGCTGCTTTGATGCCTTCTCTTTCCAATGCCAGCAGATGTCATTGTCTCCTAATCTTTTTTTTTTTTTTTTTTTTTTCTTNCAATGCCAGCAGATGTCATTGTCTCCTAATCTTTTTTTTTTTTTTTCTTTTTTCTTATCAGAAGTGATGCATTTAACTCAAAAGCTCTCATTCACAAGCAGAGAGAGTTACAAGTCATCCAGACAAATTTATCTTAGCTGGAAATGAGGGAAAGTGGCTGATTTGCCACTTCAGCTCTTTCCAGAGGATTCCAGCATGTCTGGGAAGTCTGAGCTCACTCTGCAGAGTCTCTACCTGCACGTAGCACTCTCCTAAAGCTCCCCTCATCTGATTTTCATTCTGTACCTTCTGCCTTCAGGCCCTCCCTGGCATGGGGAAAGCAGCATTCCCGGAGGGGAGCAGCCCTTTTCCGAGCATTCCCAGTGATTGGCAGCTCTCAGTGCATGGCAGCCCTTAGCAGACTCTTCCTCAAGTGATAGCAATGAAATCAAAGCAATTCAAGTTCAGGGGACGTTGGATTTGGGGTGGTTTTAATCTGTTCTGGAAGGGTAAGGACTCTCCATCCCCTTTGCAGATTCAATAAATAAGGATATGGGGCTGCGTAGGTTTTTGTTAGAAGAAGAAAAATGAAATTGAAATGAAAATAGTGGTCACAGAGAAAGAGACTAAGTTTTCCTTATGAAACAGGCAGTAAAAGTGACATTATTCACACATTGGGTCCGACTGCGTCCTCCTGTTCAGAGTATGGATTTTCACACACCAATTTTTAAGCTATTTATACTTTCCATCTCACAGAACTCAGCTCACATAGGCAGTGCCTTTGATTTTCTTTTCATCATTAATATGTTCCCATTTCATTTACTGCAGGAGCATCACTGTTTGGTCTATTTCCTCATTTGAAATGTACTTATATCCTCACTCAGCTCCAAGGACAAAATCCCAAAGCCACATTGCTGAGGATGCTCCAACAGAATGTTGGTCTCAACCATTTCCCAGTAACAATACAGCTTTGATTGGAAGTCAGAAAGCTGGGAAACCTTGAATGGTGATTCACATACCTGCTTTATATGTAATTTTATCATATTTAATACAAATGAGCCTTCAGACTTCAATCACATTATGGGCTGCTCCTACAAATAAATCAGTTCTGTAATAAAAAATATTCTCTTCTGCAACTAATGAAGATAGAAGAGATTTTCTCATTATCACTCTACTCATTGCCATCATTTGAAGGACTTAATTAATACTGTTACATTCTACTGCTTTCCTAGGAGTTCACAATCCAGCAGTTGCTAATGTTGGCTGCAGCAGGTGGAATTGATATTTTGGAAGTGGTTGTTTAAAAATTACTCCAGAAAACATCTCCATGGAGCATGGGGAGGAAAACATAATGCTGTCAGTCTGTTCATGGAACTGGAGGATCTGGAGCTTCCCTCAGGAAATTAATGTTGGCATAATTTGATTATAAACAAAACTCAACCCCAAAAGTCCAGGTTTAGTTTTATGATTGAGACACTAAAGTAGGAATGAGGAATTCTAGATTTCAGTTCAAAGTTTCTCACTAAATTGGTAGGGTTGTGAAATAGGCAAGTGCATTTAAAATCGGAAAATAAGGAGATTTCACAACTACAGCATCATTGCAATACTCCATTTTGTAGTTCAGCTGTGTGGGGAAGCCATGCAAGTTGCTGAGCACCTCAAATTTCACTTTTGCCTAATGTTTCTCATAAAAGGGATTGCAAATGCTACGGGTGACTTTGGAAGACAGTGAATAGCCACGTGCCACAGGTGATATTATAAAATTGCTCACTGAGATACCTGTTTCACTGTTCTTACAAGCTTCTATACACAATATACGTCTTAGATAAACTTAGATAGAAGATAAAAATAACATAAAAGTAAGACTGGTAATAATTCCAGCCTATACACAAATACTGAGTACGGACAAGAGTGCATGAAGTTAAATGATTGCATTTTCTTTCCATTATTTGGGATAGCACTTATGGGTTCTTAACCTACTGCAATTACTGTGTGTGCAAGTAATTTTTATCTAATAAGTCAGCCCCTCAGTTTGCCTCCAGTGAAGTAGCAGTGCAATATAAATGTTACATGATGAAGATTTCTTTTTTTTTTTTTCTCAGAGGTTTATTCAGTTGGAAAATTCTATTGTAGTCCTTCCAACAAGTTGTGTCTGATTCCCTCCACCACAACAACAGCAACACTGAAATAGGAATAGGCAGAGGAATTGCCTTGAGAAACATGTTGCATCAACACATGTTTTTTTTTTAAATTTCTATTCTGATCCAATCAAGATTTTGGACAAGATTTCTTCTCTCACCGTGAAGACCTAGGAAGAGCACAAATCTTGGAATAGTTCAGGAATTTTTCAGTGCTTCTGTCTTTGAGTCCTCCTCAGCTGCTCAGAGGACAATCAAACACACTGAGAACTAGTCCACAAATGGTGTAAACACCTTTATATCAGAAACCAAACAGAATTAGTGCAATTATTCTTATCTATACACCCATTTAGTTATTGATGCTTACAGAAAGTCTAAAAATCTCAAGTCTGTGTTAAATTCTCTATAATGAGGTGTCTGAGGCGTGCAAAAATATTGAAATTAATTAAGAATAGTTATAACGTTTTCTATGTAGGGATTTCAGCAGTTTACAATTTAGAGAATAAAAATCATTTTAGATCCAGTTAAATACGAGGGTCCTTAGCTCTGACACAGTATTTTTGAAAGCAAAAAAAAAGGTAAGAACCCCACCTCTCCCACTATCTATGGGCCTTGATAGTGTACTCCACAAGCTGCCCAGATTGTTTCCAGCAGTTCAATATCTCTCACAGGGATTTCAAATTAAATGCAAAATACAGCCCCTGAAGTGGAAGGCTACTATTTTATCCAGATAACCACCATGGAGGAGGTCTCTCCTTCCAGAGCATTTTGGAGAAATTACAATGCATTAGTAACATGCAATCCAAAGGAAAAGTATAAAATTGATGGCCCAGAAAACATCCTTTGTAAAATATCAAACTATATTTATAAAAAGAGAGGAGTTTTCATATGAAACTATGTCCTGTAAACTTCTGGATGAAGGTGAACCTTCACCTTGAGAGAAACTGTTCTGTCAATAACGTGCTGGTGTTTGCTGCAGTCAAAGGAGCACTTAGAAAGCTGCCCCAGTTTCCTGTCAATACAGCCCTGGGGTTTTTATTCTGACATTTTTTAAGGACAAAAAACGTCATTTGAATGTCAAAGCTTTCGATTTGGGAAAAGATTATCAAATACTCAGGAAGTAAATGCAGGTACAATTATTTTAAATTTTGCTCGCGCATGTCAGTGTTACTGTGTGTGTGTGTGTGTCTCTCCTTTTCCACGGAATGAAGGACGTCTCTAAAATGTCCCACTCGTGTCTCAGGGGCTTTTTTCTCTCCCTCATGATCTGCATTCTCCAGAATACTGCAATGTGACTCAGTAAGTCCATCAGCAAATGGATTATAATGGATGGAAAGGGAAAATAATTTATATTTCATGATATGCTTTAAGGTACTCAACTGAAAGGACTTTCAGGAAGCCATTGTTCTTATTTCTCTTATTTTTAAACAAGCAAAAAAACAACAACAAAAAAGATAAACACCCCCCCAAAAAAAAAAAAACAAAAAAAAACACAAAAAAAACAAAACATGGATAGATTAATTCTTGTTTCACTGGAAAGACAGAATTGTCACAGCAGTAAAGTTGCCAGGAGTTAACTCGCACTCAAAACAGAATCAGACTGCCAGCCTCAAACCCTGCACATATCATCACCTTCCGAAAGGATTACAAAAACAGAGGGCATGACACGCTCAGAGGTTTAAAAACTGAAGACAACAAGACCAGCAGGCTTTTCTGGGTTTGCAGCTGGGCTTTCCTTCACGCTCCTAAGAGCACTGGAACGGAGCACCAGCTCCCAGGAACCTCCCTGAGCTCCCTGCCCTGCACGCTCAGGGATGTTTTCCTCCCAGGCACAATTAATTCCAAAGAGCTCACGATGCACAGTGATGTGGATTTACCACAAAGGAAAACAATTTCCTCTCTAGCTAAGTGAAGAGTGGACAAGTGGGCAGATTTTATTGGAAATATGGGATAAACTTTGCTGCTCTGGAGCGTTTATTTCAGTGCCTCTGCACAACTGTTCATCACAGCAGAAGAGGTGCTAAAGCCATTGTGTTAGAAAATAATTTGATTCATGGCACTTGATATGGAATCATCCCAATGTGACAAATCAAGCTTTAGGCACTGCATCAAAAGCTATAAATGGTGAAGAATGTATTGGGAAGCATGGCTTCCACCTTGCTGGGCAGTAATAGAAGTCCCAAGCTAAGGACATGGTGTTTTAGGCAAGAGGGGAGTGTGTTAACTGAGGGACTCCAGGCTTTTGACATCAGCCCATCAACAGACTTCTTCATTTCAGGAGAGGCAGCTAAAGATCATCTCAAAATAAAGACTGAAGGAAAGTATTGGTTATTGGAAGGCACAAGACACCACATCCTGCTTGAAGTGTTTGAGATTTGCCTTGAGCCTTTTCTCCTCTTTCCCACGGAGAATTCCCTCCACATGCCATCACTCAAGTTTAAGCCAGAGTCATTGAACTACTTCAATTATCCCAATTATTTTAAGCTTCTGCTGCAGTTAACAGAAGTTTCACTTCTTACTCTAGGTCACAACTCTGTGTACAAACCCAATTTTTTCTCAGGTTCTTCCTCATCCTCTCTTGTTCCTTTCCAGAAACTCCACAAGGCACTTTTAAAAGAAAATGCTCTTTACGGGCCTCCTTTGAGCCCATATCTGGACCACCATGTTTGTCAGCAAGTTCTTATGAGGGAAAATAAAAATATTTCTCTAAGATGCTGGGATTCAGTTGCTCTTGCAGACAAAGCTCAGCTGACTCCATGAATCATTTTCTTGATGATGAGCGTGCACACCATGCCTTGTCCTCAAGAACTGGACTATTTTCTGGATGACCAAAGCACTACAGCAGACTCAGAGCTAAACACAGGCAATAAACCCATTTAAGTTAAGCACTCGGTTTAGACTAACAGATTCTTTCATACTCTGCCTTCTTTGATCCCAAGTATCCTCTAGCTACCAACCTTGAAGGTAGCACACAGATTAAATTCCCAATGATACACTTATTTAAGTTGCTGTTAGCAATGTGTTATCGTGTGACACTCGAGTCTATGAATTCTTTCAGGTGTCAATGACAGCTTAGTGATAAACTTCCCTCTCAGCCATAACACCCCCCTGATGCACCTTATTTTCCCATTTGCTTTTATGTTTAACAAAATGTCACACAGATACAAATAAATAGGAATATATTGCATCAAATATTCCTCACGGTAGCATTTTCTTAACAGACAATGACACAGACAGATAGATTTGTTTCTTTGGAAAATACAAGCAGATTTCAATAAACTGTCTTGTTCATCTCCAAGTATAGACACACAGAAAAACTGCAGACTGAGATCCCTTCCCTGTGTTCCCAGCTCTATAATAATAATGCATATATTCATATTCTAAAAGTGGTTTTTTAAAAACCAGTTTGCCTGCTATTCATTTTAAGTGGTTTGTTTTCCTCCTGATCCTTCTGATCATAAAGGTTAAAGAATCAGGAGGTTTTTCTAAGCCTGGTACCCAGGACTTCACAGAAAGGATGCAGAAGTTCTATTAATTAAGGTAACTGCTGCAGAAAAGTGTGTTATGCTGCATCAGCATCATGTAGCTGACCCAAAAAAAGCTGTTTGTTAAGCCATCTAAGCTCCATGTAAATTACAGCAAGAAAAGCCTATGCTGGATCACATTTAAGACACAAGTTTAAGCATATTTTTCTTTTCTCTGAAAAGAAGTTTAAGGAAGAAAAAAAAAAAGTTTATAAAATCTTGGAAGTAAAGAGAAGAATATCAATATTCAGTAGCTCATAACACACATAATCAGTACTGTGGGAAGCACTGCAATGAATGTGTGGAACTCCTGGTTCTTTTCTGTTAAAAGTAATGCTGGGGATTCTTAAAAAAAATACAACCAAACTCAAAAATATCATTATTCTCCACCACCAAGAAACTTCAACAATCAAGACACGTTAGCTCAGGGTACAATAAATATTTCCTTGGGACAAATCCATGAAGCCCACACAAAAGATTTTTTTTTATAGCATAAAAGAAATATTCTACGTACAGAAATTATTTATTTCGACTGGCAACTTATTAAAGTGAGTCAACCACACCATTTATTGCTTACTGTTCCTCAGCCCACACAGAGAATTTAAGTGGTCACCTTCATGTTCAACACAACCTCAGGCACTCCAGATATCTCCAACCACACCAGGAAAACTCCCACATTCCCAGTGGCTTTAACCAGAAGGCTCCTTTGAGCACCCAGAAAAGTTTGTCCTTTGGGAACGACCCTGAACAAACAGAGATATCCCTGCCCCACTTCCAGATGAATCTTAAGGCTACTTAAGGAAATCTGCTATGCCTCATTTGTCATGCTGTTCAGCCCCTGAGATCAAAGTGACAGCACACCTTCCCAAAGGTTTTAAGAATATGAGCCTATTACAGCATGGAAATGTTTAGGTATTAGAGAGGGAAGTACAACAGAAAAACTCCTAACTAAATAAAGCAACTTATAAATGAATCATTCAGCACTATTCATACCTTCTCCCAGAGACAGCCTTCCCTCTGGAATACCCACAGACACACAATTGCACGAAAAGACAAAGCTTTACAATTTCCAAAAGCTCTTACTAAAAGCAGGCATAAAACTAATAAACCTATTTCCTTTGTAATTTGAATATTTCCAAAACACATCTATATTTTAATCCCCCATCTATTACTGCTGTGAGAGGAGATGAGCAGCAGGAATATTTTCCAGCTGCCACTCCAGTTACTCAAAAGGCATTCCAAGAGCTCAGAACTCTAAAGTACAACCCAGAAGCACAGGATCAAACAGCAAGTTGAATTTGGGGCCTCAGAGAAGCCTTGCCCACCTTCCTGATGCTCCTGCAGATCTACTTCACCTCCTGTACCTCAAGCAACCACTGCTGCCCATCTTTTCTCATCCACCCCTTTCCTAAGCCTTTTTGACACAGAGGACTGGAAGAAAGTCTCTGGTTTTACTGGCCCTGAATTTTTTCAAACACCTTTAACTCACAGAACAACACTGCAAGGAGCCCCACTGCCCACTTTCTGCTCTGACTGGAAAAAAGATAAAAGCACCAAGGACACCTTGAACTTTAAACACTAGAACTGGAAAAGTGGAACGAAACGTGTTTTACTAAAGAAGCAGCATAGCCAGGAACCAAACTAGGTATTGGTTGCTGGAAGCTCTCAGAATTATAGGGAATCCTACACACAAAAAAACCCCCAAAACCGAAAACCCCAACCCCCAAAGCATTCTTCTTTTAAGTACACACACAGAACCTAATTAAAAAGGAAAAAGGCTCTACTTAACACCCAGGAAATAAAAATATGAATCTCGAAATCACGCAAAAAAAAAAGTTGGCACCCCTAGAGCAACAAGATGTTATTTAGCAAAAATAAATTAAGGTATTGAATGGCCTGAAAGGACTGACGGGATTTGTTCATTTATTTGGCACCAGTGCCCAGAGAGCAGCCAAGAGGGGTGGCTGCAAGAAGGGATGCCTGTGCTCCTGGTGACACTGGTTCCAGCCCACGAGCAGGACTGCAGATTGTTCATCTCCAAGGCTGCTCACTCAGGTCTACCAAAACCCTCCTCTCACACAGCTGCAAACCTGTGAAAGAAAAGAATCCACCAAGACCTGATTTTACATTAAAAGCCTAATCATGGGGACAAGACTACTTTTGGCAAGTCCTCTGGGATTCCAGCTCTTAAAGCACTGGGGTAAACTGGTGGAATCAGCTTCAGAATTCATCGTTCTGCTCAGAAATATTCCAGCCTCATCAGTGATAAATAATTTGGGTGTGGTTGTTAGGGCTGGGGTAGGCCATGGGTTTATGTGTCTTTTAGGGACAGTGTGAGAAGATTTTTCTGCATTATTTTTAAAGTATTCCATTCATTGCCAGTCCATCACACTTCATATTTCATGTTTTGCTGTTCCCCACTCAGTGTTAAGCTTGGGGATGCAACACAACACTTCCAATTTTTCTGTTATCAAATCCATGAGCAGGTGCAAGCAATTTGTAAAGACACTGATTATTGGCTCCCCTCTACCACCACCTAAAAACCACCTTACTAAATTAAAACCATTGCAAAACCTGTGAAGCTCTGTGACACAGCATTTGCCACAGAGAAGTGCTCCCTTTGCTATGTAACTGATGCAATAATCATGTCTCTCTCTAGAAATCAAATGAATGATCTCACAGAGACAAGAGTAAGCTGCTCTTTGAACACGTATGTGCAATATTGCCTCTCGCCAGGGATGAAATCCCATCCTTCCTGGGATGACTTGTTTCAAAAGCTTCATCTGGTGAAAGCTTTGTGTATTCAAAGGAATTTACAGGAAAGTTATTTCGGGCTGGAAGTGGAGTGAAACATAGAAGCTGTGCAGATACAAGTCATATGGAGGAGTGAAATTTTTAGTGCCTAGTCAAGATCTAGAGTTTTCCAAATACAGCAGAAAATGTTTAAACATTAACAGGCAGACATCTGAAACAAATGGTGTTGGATAAAACCTCCCTTGACTGCGAGTATTTGAACAATTTCCAGATAGGGAACATGCTCATCTAAGCAGTGTGGAAGTGCAGATTCCAGTCTCGCAGAATGCAGGCCCCTCAGCAATCTCTGGGTTTTGTCTTTGGGGTCAGAGTTTGCCTCGAGTCCAACAGGGCTATTTGGGAGGAGAGTGGAGCTCAGCATGAGTACAGGCAAAATTCAAATGTCTCCATTTCACTGGTTGAGACGGAAAAGCTCTTCAACCACACTAATATCCATGAGTGGCTGAATTACCACCCTATTTTTACAAAAAAAATATTATAATACACAGCACACTGTTTCATCAGTACTTTGCAATTTATATGACAGAAAAAAAAAATAATGTAATGGTTTGCTCTTTTCCCTAAGATGAGGGAATGTGCTGAGACAGAATTAAGCCAGTGTAGTAACCTAAATACTGTGTAAATGAAATATTTTAACAGCATCAGGAACAAGATGCCTCTTAAAAAGCTGATGTATCTGTCCTAGCTGAAACTTAAAGACATAACTGCAGTTTCTCTGTCCTCTTGCAGCAGGCAGATGCAGATACACAACACTTCAGCTTTTTGGCTTGCCATTTTACAGAAAGGTGTAACACTGCAACGCCTGCTGGAGCCCAGGCTCACGGTACCTGCATTTGAGGAAAGCATTGGGGTTGCTGCTGTCAATGCAGTCACCTTCATGTAAAATGTATTCCAGCACTATACACCTGCCAAGGTGTGCTGGAGACACTCATCCACTGCAACTGAAATTTTGACTATTTGATGTGCCAGTAGAAACCAAATTCCATGGGGGAAAGAAAAAAATAAAATAATATTTGGTGTTAATAATTATGCTAGAAAGTGTCCAAACTACAAAGAGAAATATTACTATAAGATTAATGTGACACCCAAATCCATAATACACACCTACATGAGACAGTCTAACAGCACTTCATCAGCCCGAGAATTTACATGTTGGAAATTGCCAAGGCAGGCAGGATGTAATGCCTGATGAGAGCTGACAGGCAAGGGATTAAGGAGAACAGAGACAAGTAATTCCACCCTAGGTTTTACCTGTAACTGACACAGGTAGAAGAATTTAATGAATTATTCCAAAGAGATGAGGAGAGTGACAGAGTCCTGCACCTGTCTCACATCAGCTCAGGTGCTGTGTGATAGCTCCTGGCACTGGCAGAGTCCTGGGTAAATCCTGGATGGAATTGCTGCCTCTCTCACGTAGAGGCAGGAATTATCTTTAAACAGGTGAAATGCAAACTGACTTTACAGGGGGATCTTGATACTGAACAGGGATACAAACCCATCTACCAACAAGACTCTGCATTACATGGTTATATTTCTTTTTCGGGACAAGGGAGAGACAATTAAGCAACTTGTTCAGAAATCCAGAACAATCCCCTGACAAGGAGTCCCAGCACTCTGACTTGCTGGTATTATGCTTTCCGTGGAGGATCACCCTCTCATTCCTTTGGCTCTCTGTGTGCTTTACTGAATATTCATTTTGTGATTCACAGGACTACAGTGGGGTTTAGTTTGCCTCTGGATCAGAGATAAAATTTCTGAATAGAGCTTTGTGGCTTGGAGTGTTTAGTTTTCCTGTAACATCATTACAGAGTTAGCTACACACATCCTAGGACATCAATTCCAGATATCCTGCCAAAGATCAGATGAGATCCAAAGGACTGCATTCATTAGCTGCCAAAAAAATGCTGGGGGGAAGGGATAGAAAATTGCCTACATCTGTGATGGTGGGAAAAAATAATACCACACAGTTGAATATGAAAATACAAGCAAATATTTACACAAGTTAAAAATGAGTGTGGCAAACCAGGTTTTATTTTCAAAACACAAATAAACTTCTGAACATTAGAGAGACCGGGTTTTTAAAAGTCTCATAAAAGCACTAAAAGAATATTTTCACTTGATATTTAGGTAACATTTTCATTTGCTTACTTTTGTACTTTGTGCTTGTAGCACTCTCCCAGGAAGAATGGGAGCCGCTTTTCTTGATTGTTCCATTGTAGTGCCTGAGTATCCTGTATTCTCTACAGATGGAGCTGCACATTAACAGAGCTGAGTTTGTACAAACAGCTCAATCAATGTAACACAGGGATTAATCATCACATGCCTGATTTCCCATAAATGCTGGGGAGAAAAAAGGGGGCTTGCAAGGAGATCCTTTTCAGCCCTCACAGGAATTACACGTTTTTCCATCTCTTAAGATACTTTGGCCTTCAATGGAGTAGAAAACATTTAATCTTTTTACTGTCTGTTCCCCCACCTAAGTCTCCTGAAAGCAGCATGAGAGGAGCTGGGGCACTCACCTGCTTGCTGGCATTGATTGTGCTGATGTTTATTGTGCACACTGCACGCACACGCTCCCCTTTACTCCAAAGAGGTTCTGTTTTCCAGCTTCCCTCTCAAAGGCAGCATTTCACTGCTGTGCCTGCCTGTGCTGCTCCTCCAGCAGCTGCTCAGTGCATCCTGCTCAGGAGCTGCAGCCTGCAGGGAGCTGTGCTGCCCCTGCTGCACCAGGAATTGGGATTGCACCAGAGGCTGGGCATTAAAGCAATGTACATGGGGGTCCTTATCTCCCTGAGAGAAGAATTATTCAAATTGCACAAATATAGTGGGCCTCCCATTCTGTGTATCTTTGCAGGGTTAATCTGAGACATTCAACTTCAACAATAAGACAATTCCTGGAATCGGGAATTGAATCCAATAAATGTAGAGCAAAGAGTCCAGTTCCATTTTCTATACACTGTTGCTAGTCCATTGCTAGCTAATGCAATCTTGTCTGTTTTAAACATCCTTCTGACCCTTCACAACAGCTCTAATTCTCCCCACTCTCCCTCACACCCAGTTACTTCCCTTTTCTTATACAAGCCCAATAAATTTCCCACTTTGGAAAGAGGATGGGACACATAGTCCTGCTGACCTCTAAAAATCTGCATGGTTAAGCAGTACTGGCTTCCTATTTTACAAATCATCTTTGGCAATCCCAAGTAGCCACTTAGCAGAATAAAAGCATAACTATTACTTTTATAAATAGAAATGATGTATTCAGTCCTTTTTCCTCTATTAAAGTAATTTAACATAATGATGGAGGAAATAAAATTTCCCTTGTTTGGAGCTGTATGTGCATCTTGCACTCTTGAAAAGTTTGCTCCCCTTGGACTACGGAGCACAGAAGAGACCTGAAGGATCTGCACCCTGATGACCACAAACTCTACTCCAGCCACTTGACTTGAGCCTTGTAATTTCACCAGAACTTTGGATTCTGAAAAGCAATGTCTGGTATAGACACAGCAGAGTAACTCAATCCTTTCTGGATTTTATTTGGCAAAAAGAGGAGTATGTGCTTATTTGTGTATTATTCATTGCTCTCTTCTCCAATGCCCTTGCTCTGAGAAAATTGAAACTTCTATTAATTAAGAAAAGTTCATTAGTTCAACAGATTCATTAACCTTTGTTGGGAAATGTACACTGAGCACCAAATTAATCAGCATTCTGAAATCATGTCACAATTTATCTCTCTGTATATTATTTTTAAAAAATATTTTTCAACAGAGATGTACTTAAACTCACCCTACATCATTTTGGGAATTCTTATTTCCTACTTTAATTCCCCAGTGGTCGGCTCTCACATCAAAATATATTTTTTTACCTTATTTAAACAAAAGACTAATTTGAGAAACCACCTGGGACTTCAAACCTGTTTTCAGACATTATTAATTCAGAAGTATTAGGCTGTGCCCTCCTCTGACTCCAGCAGTGCCCACTGAAGAAATGCTCTTTCCACCAAATTAGCCCAATTCCCACTGATGAACCCCTCCAGATCTGTGTGGTTCTTAATCACTTTCTGCCAAATTAATTCATTTATTTTGAGCTCAGCTTTTACCTATCAGGTCTTTACCAAACAGCTTCATTTTCCTTGGCAGGTCACAGCAGAGGCTGTGATGACTCCAGGCCCTTTTTGTCCTGGTTCCTTTTGACTGTGGATAAATCCCAAAAAGCTGCATCACATCGAGATGGTGATGCCTGAGGCTGCCCACCCATCCCTCAGGTCTCTTATTTATATTTGTTTCAAGACTCCACCAGATGTTAATAATCCTGGCTGACCTTTATTTTTTTGCCATTTCAACTTAGTTCATCACTCAAAACAGATGTGAAAAGCAGGTTATTTTGACTCTATTAAAATCTTACATTGGTGTTTTATTTCATTTTTTTCCTCCCAGTTTCATAATTAAGGCCGTAGAGTTTATGCCAGTGTTTTACAATTTGTCATGAACGTGAAAAGTTGACTCTACTGTAAAACCTTTGTTCTTCATAAAAACATAAGGGCAACAGCCTGTGGACCTGGGCAAGACGAGGCTAATTTAGGATGGATCAAGTCCTTTCAGTGGTAACATCCACACAGGTGCCCCTGCAGCAAAGGCCAAACCCATCATCATCCTATCACACTTGTTTCAGAGCCCCTCTCATTACACTCCAACTTCTAGCCACTAATTTTTGGCGCAGTTAACCCAAGAACTACCATCTCTGTAGTTCCCTTTATCACCGTGTGCCACATTTTAATATAAGAATATTTCAAAGCGGTGTTGCCAGCTGCATGCAGTTTCCAAACAGCACGGAATACATTATTGGTGGGAAAATAAAGTCAGATTAAAAACTGCTCACAAGATGAGTATCAAAGAGTTAGCACTTTAAAATACTTGTTTCACAGAAATCAGCATATTTATATCAGACGAAAGGAGCTTGGGAAAAATTTCTCATCTTCAATCACATGTGGCTTACAGTGAATTTTCTGTTTCAAATGAGTTTCAGTTTGAAGAGTTTCTATAGTCTTTAGCAAGATCCTAATTTCAGAATAAACATTAATTTTTAACTAAGCAATAATTATAGCTGCACAAGAAATAATTGACAATTAACTGTATTATTTTTTAACTGTTGGTATTCAGAAACCATTAAACCTCCAAGAAAGGGCATTGCACTCAATCCAAACTGTCATTTATCCCTTACTGTTTGCTAACTTTTCCCAGCATTTCACTAAATCTTGTCTGGTGAAACACCGCTCCGCTGGCTTAATTCCATAATCTCACCTATGCCATTAACTGCTAGAAACTAATTAGCAGAAATAAAGCCAGCGAAGACTGCCATAGATAAGGTTCTTTCTCCTTCTGGTAGCGAAGAATGAACTTGGTGTGAAAATTTCATAGAAATACGTGTTGCGTATCCCCATCCAAAAGCTGGAAACAATTCATGGAGATGCTACTCAGAAGCCTCAACTACCAATTCCTACTTCACCTCATCTGTGAGAAATTCTGATGCAGTACAAAGAGATGTATCAGTTTAAAATGTTGGGAGGCAGTTCACTATTTTATATTGATTAGTGGATTTCTGTATGAGGTTTGTCTTTGTCTGTCAAATTTTAATTAGTGTTAAATGCAATGTTGTACCAACACGGAGCACGACTCAGATGCAGGATTCTATCAAACCAACCCCTCTGAGACAAAAAAACACGTCCTGACTGCACACACAGGGGTTCAAGGTGTGCTTAGGAGAAACCTGGTGCTTCAGAAGAGCAAACAGAGGAGCCCTGGCCAAAGAGCAGGCGGAAAATGCCCAGGCTCCACAGGCTGGAAATGCAAGGACCTACATGACTCGCTGTTGCCACAAATTGTGAACTTGGTCACCTCTGCTGGTCACCTCCCCAGGACCAGTGACCCCAGGCTGCAGGTCAGCAGTGTGGCCAAGTCCTGCTGTTAACTGAACACAAATCTCACATCTCCCTCCTCCTGCCCTTTTGCTTTTGAATCTACAGAGCAATCTGGGCAGACTTCATTCTTTCCTCCTTAGGGAAGTCAGACTCTATTGC
This sequence comes from Tichodroma muraria, assembly GCA_013390105.1. NCBI lineage: Eukaryota > Metazoa > Chordata > Aves > Passeriformes > Sittidae > Tichodroma > Tichodroma muraria. The sequence goes on from WAAG01020493.1 coordinate 115,348, forward strand.
ATGTTCTCTCTTTTAATAGAAATATTGGATATCATATCCCCAGAGAATCTTGAAATCTTGCAGTTAAATGGAAAGAATACACTTGACCATAGATCTCAGACTGATGGAGATACACTTCATGCAAGTAATATAAATAAAATATTAATTCTGAGGTAATGGGAAAAGTGCCTTCTAACTTTTCTTTCAATTTTAAAAAGCTTGAGACTTTCTTAGTTCAAGAGGAAAATTCCAGCAAGTTTTGAATTTTCATAAAAGAAGTAAAAGACTTTAAAAAAAAAATAGTTCTTCTCTGGTCCTCAAAGGTATTTAGGCATTTACCTTTCTCCTAAAATTAGCAGTCACGCAATTCTGAAAATGCATCTGAAACACGGATCCTTACCAATTTAAATGAGGACTGTGCACACCCTCCCCAGACTAGATGTAGAACTGAAATTTTAAATAATGCAAATACACTAAACATATGAAACTCTAAAACAGCTCGCGTGGATGGCTAGGTACACCCATCTCCATGCAAATTTTCATTACTAGTTGACATTTGGGACTGTTTTGGGGGGACACACGATTTATATTTGTGCTGGTTTAGACCTGAAGCTGACTTCATTGAGGTCCTGCTCCAAGGCAGAATTACACCAGGCAGAGTTTAAATCAAGAGGGTGTCTCACATTTGCTGATAAATCAGAAGTTCCCCGTCAGCCCACCTGCTGGGAATGAGGCACTGCAGCGATCCTTCTGCTTTGAGCAGCTTCCCAGAGTTAATTCACCCGGGCTTCAGGAGCTGCCTCACTCGTACTACGTGTTTACAACACTGGGCATGGGTTTAGGAAGAGGCAAGCTCATCTTCATCCTCCCACAGCCCTGTGCACTTTGCCTGACAGAGTCTCCAGTGAAGGGAAAGGGCAAGTGCAGCTTCATTTCCAGCTGGTTACATTAAGCTAATATTTTATAAAACTGAGTTAATGGCTTGATATTCCTCATACAGTCTCTATGGTAAAACAAACAAACCAACTAAACAAACAAACAAACAACAAAAAAAAAAGAAAGAAACAACAACACTGCAACTCTATCAAATCAATGTAAGTCACTTTTAAACCACAGAACTGACCAGTCTGTTCCATGGGATGTGCCTCTCTGGCAGGATCAGAGCCACCCCACACAGCCTCCCTTGACTCCCAGATGTTCCCTGACCCCAAAAAGGCAAAAGGGTCTCAACAACAAAGGAGATGCCCAGGTTCCATCTCCTTTATCTTATGGGAACTTCTGCAATGGGCACGGGGAAAACGAAGGTCAACAAAAATATTCAAGAAAACTCCAGTAGTGGAAAGATTCTCACACCTAGCACAGGTCTGGGGCTCCCAGCTGCCACGGCAGTAATGACCAAATAAATAAAACCATTCTGTGTTGTAACAGTCTTCAGGTAAGCAATGACACTAATTGGGCAGGGGAGCTCCCCTCTGATACTTGAATTGCAGCACACATTAAAAAAGAATGCTAATGAGATTCTAATAAGATACAACATTTACCAGGCAATGCCACCTTTGTTACAGAATAAAAAACACTGCAGAGTGGAACGAGTCAAAAAGCACAGTAAGAAAGAGATTTTGAGACATTTTTATCTTTCTACTACTGAAATTATGTCCCCATAGTATTTAAAGAATAACAATATTTCCCTCAATAGAGGATTGCACAGACCAGCAAGGAAAATATGGCAGAGGTTGGCAGTAAAGTCAAAACTTACAATCTGTAACATCCCTATGCCTTGACGTAAGAATTATTTTTATTGGAAACATTACATATTCTCCACAGATTGCACCTATATTGCAAAAAAACTCTAGCAGCCATAAGACAACTGCCACACTAGAGGAAAGCACCAGCAGGGACAAAAAAAAAAAAAAAAAAAAAAAAAAAAAAAAAAAAAAAANAATTTAAAAAAAAAAAAAAAAAAAAAAAAAAAAAAAAAAAAAAAAAAAAAAGAGAAAGCAAACATTTCTTGCTAAAAATCTTTATAACAAAACATGGCATGCACAAGGCTGTGGAGCAGATATTCTACACAAGGACACGAAGCCTGCTTGCAAATGCACCTTCCACCAAAAATTAAAACTAAAAAATTGAAAGATTTCTTCCATTGGTATGCAGCCCTAGCTCGAGGTGAACTTGAAATCCTAAATTACAGCAAGCAAAAAGTGTCAACAAAATTTGTTGAGAGAGCAAATTAAATATGCTAAAACAATGAGAAAGGTCCAGAATCCAAAGTTAATCCAAGTGTAGGATGAAGGGATGCAAAAACGTATTCTCCTGCTTGTCTAAACAAATCCACCATATAACTAGTAATTATTATCCTTCTATCCTTTGTTGAAGTTTTAGGGATCTGAAGGGTTGTTGCAAACGGGAAGAAAAATTCCTCATATCTCTTACAAGAAAATCTTCATATCCCAATTGTCCCCCCATATTTGAAGGATTGCCTTTATTCAACCAAGCTAAAACACCCAAAAGTCTTTTCAGGGTACACGTTATAAAGCAATATATTCTCACAAAACCCAAAACCCGCAAAACTTACCCATTATTTGATTACCATAAATCTGTCACAAACTGTATGACACAGATTTTTCCTAAACTGAGGAGCTAATGACTGGAAGACACAGTGAAAGAACAATCATAAAGGACATAAAAGAATCCTATGCAAAGGTTTATGAATATTGCCTATTCCTAATATTCATCTCTACAGTGATTTTTACATAACTTCTCTTTATTGCATATTCATTTTTACTGCATATTCTTTTCATCAATGCCAAGTGAAAAAGAATATCCCCGACTGCTGCTAGAAGGACTTCCTTTCCCCCCTTACCCTTCCTTCCTCTTAAAATCCATTTTCTTCTTGCCTTTCCATTTTTATACAACTTCAGGCTGCAGCAGTTATGTTCTGTAGCATATTTGGTGCTAATGAATCACAGCCTTTCACGAGCCAGGCAAAACAAGGAATTGTAATGACACCTTTTTGCTACACTATATTTATTTGCCAGCAGGATCCCAAATGGCAATTCCTGCCTCATCACCGCTGCTGCTCTCAGGCCCTACAAGGAAGGGACAAATACAAAAATTTCATTATTTATAGTACTCGTGGAAGAAAGCACAAAAGTCTTTTTCATGACCCAAAGAGTACTGGAAATTGTCTGCCCTGAGAATGCCAGTCTCGAATGCACACCAATAAAAACACACAAGTGTTCACTGCAATGTACACATCCCTCATCAAGGAAATTAATTCTGCAATAATTTTGACGTATGTGGACCTGCAGGATCCTTATTTGAGGGTATGATATCATAGTGCTTTATTCTTTATAGAGAATATATAAAAATCTGTGGGACTGTGAAAGAAAGTAAGAAGAAAATTAAATTAGGAGGAGAAAGGAAACAGGCACAAAAAGAGCAAATAAACAGGTCTGTGGCTTTTTTTTTTTTTCATTTGTTTCCGTGTTCTGATCTTCAATATGATCAGCAAAGCAAAGCAACTGTTTTAAGATTTGCGTAAGTTTCCTACAATATTATATATTCTTTACATATTCTTTACCCAAATAAATTAAAAGGGAGTATTAATGAATAAATTATTAAAAAATTATCCCACTACTGAGTATTAAACTACTGTAAAGCACACACTTAACACAAGCCCTTACTAGGAGAAAACAGTATATGCCTGCTCATTTCTAACAAATTGGGGCTGAATCAAAACACATTCAGACAAAAATTGTTTCCGCACCACAGAAGATGAAAAAGAACATTGCAAAGACCTTAGACCATTGGCTAAGATTTTGCCTTAGCAAAGACAAAAAGGTGGAAATTCAGTACCAAATATGAAGGTGGTGATTGTTTTCTATCCCAAAAGTGGGTGCTGGAGTTATTTCCTTCTTTGTGACAAAGTGCTATCAGCATGAACAAAGTCCAAAAAATGCCATATCTGTAAAAAAGCATTAGATCCAAAATTCTTTCACTTTTCATTGTCTCCCAACTTTAGCCCATTCAGTTCATTAACCTTTCAGAACAAGGCTTAGCTGAGTTTTTCTACTCATGGGGAAGGCTGCTTCATACCCTGCCACTTCCAAGGACTAAGAATGTGAATATTACAACATGGAACCACTTCTAAAATAATACACAATTTGTGGCTTAGAAGGTTTAATATGAAAACTCTTAAAATGTTCTGTTTGTTTTTAGAAGATCCCTTATAATCTTCCATTCAAAACCAAAGACTTTTGTAGAGATTTACCACAAAAACATATTTTTACATTTCTGACAAGTTTCACTTTTCCTGAAAAGAGTTTAAATAAACCTCTGGAAAGTGTATACAACTCCCCGAAATCCCATTTATACCAGCTTCTTTGTGATGTCAAATTATTATTCCAGTTGCCTTAGTTACATCATTTCAGTATCTCAGACATGGATACCTCTGCCTTATCTCCACAGATAGAATGTAGAAAATTCATTATTTCTCTATGCATGGAGTCTTTCTGTTCGGAATGTTGCTCACACATTGGTGGATTCATTTATTTCTGTACTTAGGGCAGATAAGGGAGCCAGTGAGCGAGAAGAATTCCTCTGGAAGATTTATACAAGTACTGCTCCTACCAGCTGGAGGCCTGAAACAGCAGCTTAAGATGCATTTGCTGTTTCCAGCATAGCTGGACACGCTGGCTGTTAATGGTGTCACAAAGCTGCTCTTTGGTTACACAAAATCAGGCACAGCACTCTCTCCTAATTTACCACTTAACCACACATCTGCTCAAACCTTCTCCATAAGCCGAGGCACAAGTGAGGGAATTGCAACCAGATGTTTTTCCATGCACAAGTTAATCAACGCAGTGTATCCTTAATTCCAACACCTTTTGTTCCAGATGTGGCACGCACCCCCCGACGACCGCAGCCCCGTTTCGCCAGGGACGTCCCACTGCAAGCAACCATCCAGCCTGGAGCAGACTCCACAAGTCAGGTGAAGTTTATTAAAAGCTTGGAACACTTCTACCCCCCCAGGGAAGCCTGACTTTAACACATGGCATTTAGAGGTAAATGGCTGGTGGAACAGAGGCTCCTTCCTGCAGCCCCCCGGGACTGGAGGCTGGCTCAGACAAACTCCTTTATCCTCCTCACACTAATTGTGATGCATCTTGAAATGATTAGATCTATTGTTAGAACAGGCCTTGTCAGCAGCTGGGACAGGGTGATTAATAGAAATTTCTCTGTAATTCCTTAGGATGGAGAAGCTAAAGTCACAGTTGAGCCCTGGACCCCAATTATTAGGTGATTAATGAAATTATAATTGCCACCCTTTCGCTCACATTCATCATTAGGTTTACTATCAATCATTAGAGGCAAAGAACAAGAAAAAGAAAATATTTTACAAGCACTGTGCTGCAGACACATGGGAGAGTTGTATTTGGGTCAGGAAAATATTCTCTCCACCAAGCTGCAGCAAACGTGTGCCATTACCAACAGCTTAAAGGGCTGATGGTTCCAGTGAAGGTTAAGCTGTTAACAGGAATCATTTCCTGCCTGATAACAGCAGCTACACCTGATGCAGCACTCCAGACACAGGCACAGACCTGTTGGCCACCAAGGTGGAAGAAAGAGTTTTTAGCATCCCTCCCAGTAAATGGAACAATCAACCCCCAAAGCAGGATTCCCTTCTGAGTTAAAAGGATATTTCTTTTAAAATCACGTGATACAGAGATCCTGTAACTACACTGTGTCTGTCTGTGGCCATGGACAGTCTTGGACCACTGGACCTACCCTCTGACCTCCTGCACCTATTTTCCAAACTTGATTTTTCCCAAAGACAACTCAAAGTGGCCAGAGCTCCAGCTTCACATGAATTGAGTAATTCTTCTGTCTATAAAATATCCAGTTGAAAAAGAAATATTATTAATAAAAAAAAATAACCCAAGACTTAAGTTAGAGCTGCTTTAGCATTAATGTCAGGAAAGGTCAGAACGAAGGTTTATTTTTTTCTTTCCTTCTCGACTGATCAGATTCTATGAAAGAATAATTATTTTTCACAGATCAAAAAACTATGCAAGGGAAGGAAATTAAATGCAAGGGAAGAAAAAGACTGAGGTTCTTTTGTCTCGTTCGGCATGAACAGCTCTTGTAAAATTTAAGGGCTCCACAGCCATCACCCCCCATGACAGACTGCGAGAGAAAGAGAATTTCCTTGTGGGCCACAGAGCCGTGTCCTCCGACAGAAACTGGACAGAGGAAGGGACAAGTTTCCATCATCCCCCACCTGCAGCCTCTGCTCTTCAACACCTCAATGCATTTGTGTTCTTGCAGCTACACGGTGTAAAGTAAATTACTATTTACCTTGCACTGATCTGTATCAGCTGAAAAATCACCGTAATTTGGATCTCATTTGTTTATGCAATAAATGATTTGTTTATACTGAACTCAATGCTTTACTTCAGCTCCTTGAGATTTCATTAAATCACAAAACACTTGTGAGACCATGCCTAGGAAAGGCAGAAACAGCAAGTCTGCCTCACAGCCCTGAATGTATTAACAACCAAAGCATGCAACCACTTCACCGTGTTTACCGGCAGAAAAAAGTGATTTCTGTGATCAGCCACTCTTGAATATGTCTGAAACTCTGATTGCAGGTGCTTTTTTTAGTGCTGATTTAAGCAAACATTCCTCAACTGACATCCTGTGAGTTTTAAACAGGAGGTGGGTGGGGACAGCAATGCTGGTGAAGTTTCACAATGCTAAATTCCAGTCTCTGGGGGAAAATAAAAGACCTCACTAATCTTTGATGTAATTTATCTGAGCATATGCCAAAGTGCACTAAATTGTGTGAGGGAGGATAATAAATATCTCCAGTGCATGACAGAGCTGTGGAGTTCTATTGCACTGTTCAATCAGAAGGTTGGGTCAGTTAATGCCTGAGCCCAAGGCTGAGCATCAATCTTGGCAGTGCTGTGACATCCCACAGGGTGGACACCAGGCAAAAAAAACCCCAAAAACAAACAAAAAAACCAAACAAAAAAACCCCCCACAAACCACCATGGCAGGAATTTACAGAAATAAGCAGTATTGCCTGCAAACCAGTAAATATTATTATTATATTTATAAATATTGCTATTCTCCTTATGAAATTGGATATTAACAACTTCCAATTAGAAACCAGAGATAACAGACATAGCTGTAAGTTGGGTTAAAGATTTGGCAGGGAACCATGGCTGTTCCAGATATCTCTTACTACAAATTAAAGAGGAAAAAAAAAAAAAANAAGCCTTGTCATCCTTTCTTAATCTAAGAATTATTTACTGGGTACTAGGAAGCTTTTGACTTTCTTTACCTGGAGTACCGCTAAAACCAAAGGAGGATTTGCTGGTTTGGTTTGGATTTTTTTCATTTTGACCTCCATAACAGAATAAAATCTTCTGTTCTTCCTTCTCCCCAATTCTTGTAACAATAATTCCACAATGAACTAGTTCAGCACCACCCAAATGCTAGGAAAGATTGTAAATAAGATTCTGATAATTCAGTGGTGAGATGACTTTTACTGTGCTAATATTTAGTCAATGCAACTTCCTAATCAATTACTTTCTAGGGAAGCTCCCAAGTTTTCATACCTGCTGTTGGTGTTTAGTGTTTTAATGAATACCTTACACAAGAATCTCTCAGAGTGGGGCATATACTCCCATCCAACTTTTCCGATCATACACAGCATTCCTTGTTTGTCTTGCACACACAGAGCAATTTTACTCGTGTTGTGTTGTGAGGGAAATCCCACGGATCTTACCACTAAAATACAGTTTACTCATCAGAACAAGGGAATGGCTTCACAGAGATTAATCCCACATGTAAAAATTTGTTCCTTCCTTTGTATCCTCCTCTCTGGATTCCTTAGCAAAGTGAGAATTGCCTGAACCATTGGATGGCTCAACACCAGAAATGTGAAGTTACTGCTTGGCTCTGTTATTGGCGGCGGCTGGTTCAGAGTCCCAATGTTACACAGGGTGGGAGGGGCAGGTGGTAACAAAAAATTCACTCAATTACCAGAGACGTCTTTTTCCATGCCACAGAACGATGAACTTAGAAAGAAGCCCAACTTTAAAAACTTCTTGAACAGATTAACTCCAGCTTTCTAAATAATACAGCATATATTAGAAAGGGTCACATTCATAGTGGCTTTAACAGCCCCAGGAGGGAAACTACAGTGGTTGCCTTTGATCTATTGGCCTATATTAAACAGTGATGTGCTGGAGCATTGGGAAATGTCCTAATTTATTCCTGGAAAATACGTATGCATATTGTCAGATGGAACATTCTTTATGCTGCAGTGGTGTATTTTATGAGAATGATTAAAAAAAGTGAAAGGAAGCAGAGAAGTGTGTCATCCATCCAAAATTGAACAGGCAGGCTGGCTAAATGGCTGAGAAGCAATTTTGATTGAAATTCTTTGCATCGAGATATTCACTTTATTTTGTCCCACAAAATGCTCCTTTCTAAGCTCAGAAGCAAAGTAAAAAAGGAGAGCATAATAAAAGACTAATTCCAGATCAAGGTATTACAAGGGGAAATAAGAGTACCCAACAACTATTGAGGTCTGTGCAGTTACAGACAGAAAAAACAGAACAGGAGCTGCCACTCCTGAGCCAACCCTCAGCCTTGCAGGGCTCCTCCTGCAGGTGCTTGGGTTTGGGGTGTGAAGGTGCCACAAAAGCAACATCATGACAGCCATGGCATGAGCTCTGTAGAAATTTTAGAGCCTGGCACCCAGGCATGCAGCTCTGAACTTCCTGAATTTTAGAGTGTACCATGTACCAGAACTGTTCCACCTGCACCATGAGCTCCATGCACATTCCAGCGCATTTAGGAGTTTTTTAACATGTGCTAGTTTAAAAAGAAGAAAATAAAAAATCTGCCTAAGAGAGAAAAGAAACACAGCTCTGCTCTCAAACACTAGATCTGCCAGCCTTTTGCACTTTTTTTTTTACCTCAGAGCAGAAATAGCAAATAGAGGGGAAAAAATATTTTTTCTTTTGCATTTTCTAAAATTGAATTTTTTCCTTCATATGCTCTGCACTGCACCACAGCCTGGCAATACTTTCTGTAAGGGGTAAACGTTGCACATCCCTTTCTAATCAGAAGAATTAAATAATATTCCATCAGTTTGCATTTATACAGTCAAATCTTTATATATTTTTAAGAAGAAATGTGAATACTCGTTGCTAGCCAGAGTAGCTATGGACATGAATAGCAGCCTAACTGCCTGCTTCTGCAAAAAAAGCTCCCCCCTTGGTACCAGCTGAAATTCTAATCAGAGTTCCCCCACAATACAGATATTGTAGGTGTGCTGTGGTAGTCATTGCTGTTATTATAAACGACATTTCAGAAATTGAAAAAATTGTAGCTTGTCAGTTGAGACCTGTAATCGTTTTCCATTCAGGAAAGGGTTTAACAGGGCCGCTGGTAAAAGGAGGAAAAATAGATTCCCTTCTTGCTTATCTCAGAAAGACACAAGTGGTCTAAATTAACAATTATCTTAGACATTGAGGGAGATTTCTAATAACACTGCATTAGAATGAGAGTTGGTGTGTTCTGATGGGAATTTAATAACCCCAATCAGCCCCAGGCTGGCCGGGATATGGCAGCAGCTCCACGGGAGGGGAGCAGAGGTGATCCCTGCACTGTCCAAAACATGCCCAGTGACTCCTTGGTGCCACCTGCACTGGCCACTGGTTTAGCAGAGACCATGCTGAGGGGTCAAGAAGTACCTATCCACACCCTTAGGTACCTATCCTAAAGCATGCAGAGGCCACAAGATAAATTTACTCCAGAAACAAAAGCTGTTTAATGTCCTGTGTAACCCAAGAGGAGTTCCTGTGCCTGGTGCTGTTATTACAGCCCTAAATGGAAAGTCATTTTAATAGAATCCCTCACGATACCTTCAAATTGCTCCCTAAAATGGAATAAATGACAAAGAGACTTTAAACTTTCAGATGGTTAACTATGTATTTCTACATATACCATGCCTGTTGCTGTCTGTGGGCATGAAAAGAGAACTTATGTTCATAATCTAAAGTACAAGTTACATTAGAACTCCTCAAAAAATTTAATAGCCTTTCTAGACAATAGCCTATATTAGAAACAAACATCCAGGAATAATTCATCGTACAAGCAGATAACTATGAGATAAGCAATGAAAAAAGATAAGGAACATGATTAAAATTGAAGCTGTTATAGTGGCCTACTGAGAAAGGAGGAAAAAAACCTAATCACTGTTAACCACAGACTTGAAACACCATCTTCAAAACAAGCCAGAGGAACCTAAACCTCTGTTCCTAACAATATTAACAACTATCAAATATTGTAATTCTCTGAGCAGGGTCTCAGCCACTCAAGTTAAGCACAGCATCCCTTCTCTCCAAACTGCTGCAGCCCCAGCCCTGCTGTCAAAGGCAGTTGAAATCACAGTGCCCACTTGGTCAGAAAATCAGAGTTCCAGTTCCTTCTCATGAAGCACTTCATCCTCTGGTAAGCATTGCAAAAAGTCTAAAGCACTGTAGGAAGAATGGCTGTGTAATAAAAGTGTAATTGAAATGGCTACACTGCTGCCTCATTTCATTACTCACACTGGCCTCTGCTTGTTAAATTTTAAGATCTCTTGGGAAACCAGTGCATAATATAACAACACTCCAGAGTGTCAAAACAACCCCTGCTATGATTTATCTCATGCATGACATCAAGGATCTATTTTAAAGTAAAGATTTTACCAGTGAAACAAGCCCTTAAACTTTTCCAGTTCCCTGAATTTAAAGAACGTAGACTAAAAATTGTGGCGAAATTTAAGTAATTTCTAGAGTTCTAGTTGTCTTTGCCTTCCTGAAAAGTTTTGAGTCTCCTTACTCTCTTGCATCTCCAAAGTCATTATAAGAAGAAAATCTAATCTGGGCTTCTTGAACAACAATTAGTATAAGAAAACAAAATTTCATCAAGTAGGCAACTAACAGAAGAAAAACAAACAAAGACAAAATTCAATTACAAGCTTAGAAATTCTTTGTTTTAAAGTAATTTTGAAGTTCCATTCAACACACAGGGATTGTAAGTCCTTGTGGGTGACACCCACCAACATTTCAGGGAAGGATATCTGGATACCCAGCATACCCATGGGGTGCTCTCTTGGGCCTTTGAAGTTGCCTTTTGAACTACAGCTTTACTAACAAGATCCTAAATGAATGGGCTCTGACAGGTAACAGAGGCAAAAGGTGCATTTCTGCACCTCCTTGCTAACTTCACCAACAGCTACAATTAAATTGGAAAACCCTTGCAACCACAACTACCATTTGAAAAATTCCTTCTGCCTCATGCAGGTAAGGTCACCGCAGAATATTCCGCCTTATTTGTTTCCAAGGAAAACCAGATGCACAACAGCAGTGCCATTTCTTCATCTGACATTAATTTCTCCACAAAATCTGCCATGGCCATGGGATGTAACCTGTAGGAAGCACGCCTAAAATTAATTTAGTCTGGGCTTAATTAGCAGTTTTATATTTAGTTCCTTCCAGTGCACAGAGAAGCCTTGGCTCCTCTGCAGCCGTGCCTAGGAGTCACTAATAGGCCATATAACACACCAAATAACTTTTTGCTCTCTGTTCTGTAGCTCAGTGCTGCTATGGAAGATTGATTGTTTCCAGAGGGCTTTTATTCGGAGGCAATTTCTTCTTTGTGTCAGGAAACTGTGGCTAACTCTGAGGTAAACACCCTGCCAGAAGGACTTCCAGAAGAATACTGAAGTAATGATTTAAGCAAGTACTTTTTACACCCACCTGCCCTTGCCCTGTAAAAGCTGACCCAAAGATCAGAGCAGCCCTAGAAGGGACCCAGGGCAGTTTCCCTCTGGGATCCCAGGGCTGCTGTTTTGTTCAGCACAATTCTGCCACCAGAGCATGTGCCAAGGGTTCAGGTACGTCACGATACCCCAACACTGCACCTCAGAGGGAAAACAGCAGAGGACGCAAATTACAAGGGAGATAAGATCATCTTTTTGAAAAACTCACCAACAGTCAGGGTCAGACACACCAGATTTCTGCTCTTTGTTTTTATGTTTCTTCCTGGTAGATCTAGTGAGTGAAGCCTTTAGACGATGACTACTGTTCACCACCTTGGTTAATTCCAGCATTGACTGGCGTAAGAAGTGCCTTTCCTAGGCATTGACGAGAGCACATGGGGCTGTCACAGTTAAATTTGGTCACCAGCTCCTCTTCCTTCACCCAGCAAATGCTGATCATCAGTCCTCACCCCTCGGGACGAGGCAGAGCCACCTGATAACCCAGTCAGATCAATAACAAGGAAACAGGCAATGGAAGCCCCGGGTCCCCACGCTGTTAACACACCCCACATGTTCTCCCTCTGTTCTGTATAAATTCAAACAATTTAAACCTTACACTCTAAGACATATTGGGGCAGGAGAAATCAATGGAAGCTTTGTTATTTTAAGAAAGCAATTCCAAGGAGCCTGAAACATTGTCTCCTTAGGACTTCAGTTTGCATTTTCGTGCAATTGTGCGGCAAATTCTTTGGCGGTAGAAGAAAAACATAGGGAGAAGCTGTCTGGCCTTTCTGTGCACTGTTCCCTACAGAATGAAATTAATCAGTTACCTGACTTGCACTCTGTGTTAACATTATTGCCTGTTATTTAACTAAAAACAAAATCAGATTTTTATTGTTACAGAACCTCAACCCGTTCTGAACTCTGCAGTTCTGTCAGGGGCATTGACTATAATGATCCAGCTCTCAAGGTCAGAAATATAAAGAACTGAGTAAACCAGTAATTTCATACTGTGCAACAGTCTCTGAGAATACTGGCCCCTGACATATCATGCCATGAAGAAAAACAACAAACTTTCTTTTTTGATTTAAAGAGTATAAGTTTACTCAAAGGTGTTTTGCTATCCCCCAAAGTTTTAGAGCAGTATAACCAGCCTTTACCACTTGTCAACATTTAATAGCCTACACCCCAATGATTGATTTTTTTCAATTGGCTTTTTTTTTTTTCCTCTCCAACCTATGTATTTAGCTTTTAGGTGCAGCAGGTTGACAAGGCATCTATCATGGCTAAACAGACTAATTCAGAAGCATTTATTTTCTGCAGCCCTTTTTGTTTGCTCTGCTGCTGCATCCCTTGTTTTGTATGCTCCCACGAAACAACACAGGTTTGCTCTGCTCCTGCTACAGCATCCTGAAAAAAGCTGTTCTGTACTCTTCATTCTGCACTCTGTCCTTACCATCCTGACTGGCACCCTTCTCTTCCAGGGGAGTTTGGTTTATTTGGAGAAGGAAGATCACTGAGTAAGGACGTGTACAAGGGTTGTGGTAGCTATTAAAACATGTTTAAGATATAACTGGCTGGCCCCATTTAAAAATATAATCGCTCAAGACAATACAAAAGTGGAACAGGAATTTTCTTGTCCAAAAAGTTGGTAAGTATAACAGCTACCTATTTAAGCCATGCTGTCCAATAATTCTGATATCTGAGTGCGATATGCACTATGTTCAATGTACAGTGTCAGACACATCCTGAGGTTGCTAAAGCAAAGAAATATCACTGGAAAAAAAATGTTAGAAATGTCTGTTAAGGTCTTTCAGTGAAAACTTATCCCTGAAGACCTGAAGTATGCTTCCAAGAAGAATGAATTAATTCGGTAAAAGACACAGCATGAGTTACCTGCAGTCCCTTAAACTAATATAGATGTCTCAGGGCCTCACAAACCTAAGGATGAACTTAAAAAAAAAAAATAAAAAAATAAAAAGTAATAATTCTGGGTTCTAATCTGAGTTTCATCTCTCTCACATTGTGGAGACATGAAATAGAGAGTTAGAGCCTGCATAGGAACAGCCCAGAAGAGGAGAAGAAGGGAAATCCTCCAACAGCAAACTCTATTTCTCAGGAAAACTGCACTAGACAATGTTTTTAAGATGCTTCTTGATAATTAAGCCCCACCTCCTCTCTAGGAAGATAATGAAGAACTGTCTTTCATCTCACGGCTGTTTGGTGAGGGTAGGAGTGATACACAAATTACCTGAGAAGCTTCTGAGTTAAATCACACCTGTTTGCAAAAACTAAAATCTGCTAGAGCAAAGCATCGCTGATGGATTTGTAACTGATGGAATAAATATCACTTGCAAGTAAACTAATATTTGAGAAAAATGTGAGGGAAATCTTTTTTACATAAAGGAAAAGACTCCTTCAATTACTGCCCATCTTGCAGCTCCCTCAGGAATTCCCTAGCTCCTTCTATCAGCCCTCTTTAGGTGGTTCTAGTATGTGCCTTTATCCCTTATAAATATTGTTTTATCTTCTAACTGAAGGCCAAAAATCTTCTTTTTTTTCCCCCTCAATCAGGATGAGTGCTACAAAAAACTCGACAGAGAAGTTGCCTGCACAGAGTGCTGGGCACGGCTGGCTTAGTCCACAATGGCCAGCAAGATTCATTCCTTCAAAGGGGGAAACAGCATTTTTCCATTAAGTGAACTCTTGTATAATACAGCAGCATATCTCTGCTTCTGAGAGCCTCCACAAGTCTTGCTATCCGTGTTTCCAACCGAGTTGTTTACTTTCTCTCAAATCCTCAGCTTGGCAGAGCTTGTGAACAGCCTGCCACGCTGCTGAGCACTGTGCCACAAATATGAAAGGAAGAAGCAATTCTGAAGGAAGCACATCTGAAAGGAGGAAGATAAAATAGTGATGGCACGATTATTTTTATTTTATCAAGTTGCTGTAAAACTGCCAAGCCCAGAAGCCGAGTGTTTTAGCTGTGTTCTGCAAAGAGAAAGCCAGAAAACTCTTCCCTCTCTCAATGCTTTTCCTCACAAAAAAAAAAAAAAAGTTCAGATGTTTCCAAGTCACAACACCTGTAAATCCTGAAATAGAAAGAATGAAACAGATCATAAAGTGTCCTCACTTTTACTTAAATAGACAGATCTGTGTGCTAGGGACAGGTATGAAAGCAGTTAAAGAAAAAAACAATCAGAACAATCAAGAACAAGAGTGTTGTTCTTGCTGAGACCTGACTGCCTCATGCAGCACCTCCCGGGCAGGCTGCTCAACAGAGAGACCAGATCAGCACAGAGAAAACATAATAATCCACTGTGGATGGCAAAGATTTCATGGATCTTGGACTTGATGAGCACAGGGATCTCCTCCACCCTAACTGATTCTATGAAGTGATCCTTAATATCTAAAAATAAAACTTGGGAAGGAGAAAATTTTAACATCTACATGACAGAGAATCACTGTGAAAATCAGGTTTTCTTATAGGGAAATAACTATAGGAATTCAGAGAGTAAAATGTAGGTATGAAATATTACCAGACAAACAACCCAGTACTAAAAATGTCCTCGCAGTAAAAATACTTTGGTAGTAAGTAATTAATTAATCTGGTAATAGCACGTCAGATTAGGATATTACCCTGAAGATTTTAACTTAAAATAAGGACCTAGAACTAATCTTGTCCGTGGCAATGACTGACTGTGGGCACCCTGGCAGAGGATGTTTCCGCAAATGGTGGCAACCTGAGTATTTATGGGAGTCTTTGCTGAAGAGTGAAGAGGAATTTAGAATAAAATCCTGAGGGAGAACAGCAGCACAAAGAGAGGGCATGACAAATAAAACAAAGTGCAATTTCTGCCTCGGTTCATAGTTTACACCATCTGTACTGCAGATATATAGTGAAATTCAGGGCATTACAAAGTACTGTGAAAATTTATGGATTTCAAAACAAAGCAGTAGAATATGCATCTTTTCAGGGATGATGAATTCTACTGCAAACACCAACCACTGTCAGACTGTTTGCAACATTAATTCTTTTCTGAGTCTGGGAAACTTCTAGTATCTGTTAGAGTTAGAAAAACAGCACAATGCACAATTAATTGTGGTATTTGGGAAAGCATAAAGGCATTTCAAAACAAAGCCCAAATGTAAAGTTTTGCTGATCGTTTCCCAAACCATGGTTGCTGACCTGCAGCACCAGCACCTACTGTCAGGAGGCTGGCACCCTTTTCTAATGGCATTTTCCCCAATTCAGTTTAATAAACAGCTCAAGTAGAACGAGTTTGTAAAATTCGAGCAAAAACCAGCTTGTATTCATAACAGAATGGAAGAATGCTATAGGAGTCTTCTAAATGAAGAAGTTCAACCACAGAAAAAATTATATACACCAGAAAATTCCCTTCCTTCTTTCAAGGCAGAGTTAGCTGCCAACCTAAAACATTTCAACTCCTAAGAAAAGACAAATACTGGATTATAAAAATCTATTTTAAGCGCAATTTGAGTTAGCACATAGATTCTGCTGTTCATTTGTGTCCTTCAGTTCCAAGCAGGCAAAATGGAGGCTGGATACACCATTTCAGTGGCAATTGAGTCCAGGCCACCATCATTTTGAGACTCCCTGCAATTTGTCTCCAACTGTGGCACAAACTTGTGCTGTTGGACAGTGACAGAGGCAAGCTCAGCCAGAGGGACGGAAATGGCTGGAACTCCTATGGCCTGAAAATCAATAACTGCTCCTGCTTTGCAGAAATATGACATGGGACAACACAAAGGGGAAAAAAAAAGAAGAGATCTGGAGGAAGATGTTGTTTGTTGACCTAATTATGAGAGCGCACAGTCGTGTCCCTGCATGTTTCAAAGACACCTGGGTGCAGATCAGGGGCACAGGCAGGGGAGCCTTGTGGCCAGGCTGGACTCTGACATTCCCAGCTCAGCATGTCAATCTGCAATCAAAAGCTGTCAGAACAGGAAAAGTCTCCACAGCACCTTTTATTTTTCACTGCTTCTCTCTTTTGAAATCCCTTTTTGGTGAAGAAAAACAATAAAATCTTAGCAAGAAGCCCCGTGCAGCTTTGCTACCCAGTGAACTCGTGAGGCATGGCCTGAGGAGTGAGAAATGTCCATTTTAAAGGGCAGTGCTGCCCTAAACTAAAAGGACTCAACACCCTGAGTGGCACAGCAGCACCTGCACGCTCTGACAGGCTCCCTGTCTCCTTGCAGGAGCTAAAACCCCCTGCAAATGCTGACTCTGATAATCTCCCCTTGTTATTTATTGGATTCTTTCTCAAAGGCAGATGGAGAGAGCAGTGGTGTTAATCTCATTTGGGATTGAATGAGTCCATAATACCCTTTCCCTTATAGGCACTAGGGCACCAAGTTGGAGCATATCTGCTTTACATGCAACAATTTTCAGCCAAAAAAATTAATCAGACCATAAAATATCCTTCAAGAAAAACAACTGATTTCGCAGATGAGGAGCTGCCTGAGAGGGTGAGCAACCTGGCAACCCAGAGCCACCATCTCCACTACAGACACAAAACAATAATCATATAACTTAATGGACTGGTGAAATCCCACATTTCAGTTAACTAAATTCAGGCAAAATCTTTTTTCAACACTGAAGATGTGTGAGAGAGAGTCTGGGTGTGCATTGGGAGTCTTAATGGCATTTATGAACAATTTGTACCCTGACACTGGGTTTCAGCCTCCATCCTTTGAGACCAATAGTAAAATATTCAGAGTTACAGAATCACAACTGGGGTGAACCTCTGCAGGTGAAGAACTCACAATGCACTGAGTGCCTCCTTCTGTTACTGCCTGGGGCAAGACCTTATGGCTCTCTTTGCTATCCAGAATAAAAAATTTGTATCACTAATTCATCAGGACATTAAGACAAAATGTTCTTACTAAACATTGGAGGAGCTTACACTTAAAAAAAAATCCGACCAACTGAACAAAAACACCACCACCAAGAAAAAATGATTACAAGTTCCTTAAAAACAGTGTGGGAAAGAAAACGTCCAGAGATCAACTAAGAGTTGAAAACCCAAAACTTCCAAAAGCTTTCCCTCACACACTCTCTGTGCAAAGATCCACGTGGAAGCCAATACCATTTTTAAGATTTAAAGCACAACACCAGAGATATTTTTATTATGTTCATGTTTTCCAAGGGCTTTTCAAGCTGTTCTTCTCACTCCCAGATGCATAAATCCCTGTGCTGGCGGAGCAGTGAAGAGGATGGATCTGTTCCTGTGCACAGCTCCTGCCTCCCTTTGCAGCTAACTGCCAGAGACAGCCAGGTGGACACTGGAAAAGGGACACCTCAATCCATCACAGCTCCTTTATGCTTCCAATTTGAAGATTTATGCAAGTTAAGCACAGCTCAGAGCAAGTAAGCTACAGTCCAATGGCACTGAATGGTTTTGATACTCGGAGCTTTCTCCTAAGTGAGGAGGAGGTCTCTGCACCCTCGCCAAAAGGGGGTGATGGCAGAGAAACACTGTGGGGAGGAAAGCCATTCCGAGCATCCCCGTGGATAACAACACCTCACAGAGCTCAGCTACGTTTTCTGAAAGCAGGCCTGTGGGATTTACTCAGACCCTGACAGGGCTTCATGCATCTCCAAAGAGGAAGGAGTAGCTCTCTACCTGCCCTTTTTAAACAATGTCACTGGAGGTTTCACTGCCGAGTGCCCATCTCCTCCAACTCAGCCTGAGGAAAAGGAGAATAAATCCCCTGGCTGCCCCGAGCAGCACAGCTCCTTCCTACAGCCCCAGCCCAAGGCACGCCGAGCTTTGTGGGGTTACCTGTTTGCATACAGCCTGGGCTGAGGGTCCAGGTGATGCTCTACAGCTGAGCTCCCTGCTCCTCCTACCAACCGCTGCCTCTTTGCAGCGCTGCCCGAGTCTGTAACAGCAGCACTGGCACGTCAGAAGCAAGAGGAAAGAAAAGATTCAACAGCGCGAGCCGAAGGAACCAGGCAGACAACATCACTGTCACGGTGATGAAAATGAAAACACCTTCTGCAAGGGGAATGACTGAGAAACCATTTAAATGCTTCAAGGAGGACCTGAAGCCTTTGCTATGGGCTAATTTTCCATTGAGCAGCTCTGACGTTTGGGCTGTGGGAGCACACGGGGCAGAGTGTCACGGGGACGAGCACAGGGGGCAGAGTGTCACGGGGACGAGCACACGGGGCAGAGGGTCACGGGGACGAGCACACGGGGGCAGAGTGTCACGGGGACGAGCACACGGGGGCAGAGTGTCACGGGGACGAGCACACGGGGCAG
>WAAG01020493.1:134669-147523 GCA_013390105.1 Tichodroma muraria
CAGAGGGTCACGGGGACGAGCACACGGGGGCAGAGGGTCACGGGGACGAGCACACGGGGGCAGAGGGTCACGGGGACGAGCACACGGGGCAGAGTGTCACGGGGACGAGCACACGGGGCAGAGGGTCACGGGGACGAGCACACGGGGACGAGCACAGCAGTGTCTGATCCAGCCCCAGCTCCCCATCACTGCATGCGAACTGCCTGGGGAGGTCTCGCTGCTTTTAATTAACTCATGTGAGAACTCTGTATCGGCTCAGATGGAGAGGGTTTTTATCATAGAATCACGAGCCGGTCTGGAAAATAGACAGATAAACTTGAACGAAATGGGAATTATTCTGTGCTTTTGCAATAGTCTCCCCTGCTGAAATCAATAGCAAACTCAGTGCTCGCAGCTCTGAGAGCCTGCTTCTTTTGTCCTTATTTTAAGCTACATCGGCAACTGACTTGCACTATGGCAAAACAGAATCTTGAAAAAAATATTTTATATCTACGCAAAGTCTGTCTGAAATCTTACTAGGTTAATAAAAATAGGGTTCTTCCAGTTGGCCAGGTAATCTCAGCAACCCTGCTCTGCAGCGGAGTAAGTCTTGATTTAATTAGAATTAAGATTTTATTTGCAAACATCTTGTAATTACCTTTTTTATTTTACAGTTGAATACTCCCAGTGGCCTACTACAGGCTGATATACTGGTTTATATGTGGCAAGTTGGTGGTGTTCTATTCCACGTTAACTGGAACCAGGGGAAACTATCAATAGACAAGAAATTGTTAATTCCCCTTTCCACTGAGTCACCTTCCAGAACTGCAAGCTGATTTCTGGGTATATTATTTGTTCAGGAGGTCAAGAATAATTAGTGTGTTTTCTCTTATGTTTCTTAATATAATGTTATTTCACTCCTGCAGATACTCAAATCACACCGAAACAACTGTCTGATTCCAGACAGCTTTGAGCTTGGGAGGACTCCATTTGAAGAGATAAAGCATCAGGTTTTAAGACTGGAATGCTCAAAAACACTTAAGATATTTGTGTAGGCAGTTCTAATTGCATTTGGAATCCCCACATCTTCTATTCTGATCTGGTCTTTTATTACTGTGTTGCTTTGTGGTTTTTTTGTTGGGGTTTTTTTGTTGTTGTTTTTTTTTTTTAAATTTTACCAAGTCTTTTGTGTTAGCACTCAGGATTACAGCTGAAGTTCCATTAAATAAGAAATATGTTCAAGGAATATTTGAATTTACTAAGGTACCAAATAAAATGGGACTATTTTAAGCACACGGATGCTAAATACTGAATATAACCTGGGTGTGAATAGACTGTATAAATCTGTTTAGGTGTCTAGTTTGTATTGAAGACACCAAAACAGGAATAAGGCTTTGTTTTCATTCCTACTCTGACTGGTTTTGAGTCCTAAAGGCTCAAGCTGTGACCTAAGCAAACAGAGCACACCAGGCCTCCATGAACAATAATTCAATACCCATGAACTGTGGGAACAAATTATGCACAGAATTCTTATTAATTGCTTCTTTTCAAATATTTAACCACAGCTGCTAATATTTATTCTTAATTTAAAACACTTTTTATAATTTATAAAAAAGCAACTTATTTTAATTTTGAATGTTTTTAAAGCCAAGATCAAACCACAAGCCATATTGCAATATATCTCACTTGTCAATAAAATGAGTGCCTAAATAAGTACCTTCAAGCACATTTATCAGAAGTAGAGTAGCAAACGTGGTTGGATTATATTTATTATTGGCAGCTTTTTGCCTGTGAGCAGAAGATGAGGGGAACAAGGTGAATTGCCAGCTCCCCTAATAAGACATCTCTGTCAGAGGGTGCTTGGAGACTTTTCTCGCCAGAGATGCTCAGGGGAAAGCCTGGCTGCAGATTAGGGTTCAAAACCGATGAAAAGAACAAAAAGTGCTGCACGTGGCTGTGCCTGCATCGCCGGGCATTTGGAGGGAACAAGAATTACATGACTTGATTTACTTTACAAAAACTGATTAATAAACCCCCCTGTGGATTTCTTAACTATACTGTGGAGGGATATAAGATTAGTGTAGCAATTCCCATCATCAAACGTATTTACTGCTAAAATATTGGATTAGTGATGTTGTTATCCACTGTTCCAAGATTGTAGAGTGATTCTTTAAAACTGAGCAAAAAAACCCCTACACTATATCATTTGTAATTAGATTTGAGTCTGAGTGGTTTTGCCTTTCCAGAAAAAGTAATTTGGCTAAAAAAAATATATAAAAAATAAAAATGGACTGTGCTCTGCACAGAAAGAAAGAGAAAATAAAACTATAGATTCAGAAGAATTCTCTTCTGCTTTTGAGACACTCATGGTTGCATTTGGACCTTGTTGCTCCTGCTTGTTATGCTCAGTGCTGTGGGATGCCCCACCTTTACACCAGGTGTAATAAAGCCTTGCTGGTGTGAAATGTGGTTTATTTTAACACACACGAGTGTGCAAATAATTGTCCTCAGACACTCAACCCTCCCAGAGAACTCTGAGGAGAGGGTCATCATTGTCTCAGTTTCCACTGACAGCGTGAACTGTGAAGGAGGAAGAGCATGAGGAGAGGGGATAAATTAACGCGTTCATTAAAGTAATTATGCGACATTTGGGCCGGGAAGATTAATGCAGCTGTATCCTGGCTTTTTGGCCATTAACTTCAGCGACTAAAAGCACTTGGAGTTCCAACAATTAATAAACAAATAAAAAGCTACATCACTAACATCACCTTCTCACATTTTATCCCATTGAACACCTCTAGGAACCACTTGTATGAAGTATTTCAGGGAGACATATAATAGACAGTGATGTAGGAGTCACCAAAAAAAAAAAAAAAAAAAAAAAAAAAAAAAAAAAAAAAAAAAATCAGAACTATACTGCAACTGAAGAGTGGGAGTTTTGTTTTACCTGTCATGCTGGCAAACCTCACTATTTGCCACTTCTGCAGTTTAAACTTAAGCATTGTTCCTCTTCAGTAAGAAAACGGTAAATCCCTATTGTCTCTTTCTAGATTCATCTTCCCAGTACTGATAGAATTCCAGAGGTTTAAAGGTTGAAGACGACATGGTGATGCCACCATCTCCCTGGGCAGCCTAATTCCAGTGTTTTCAGTGAAAAAGTTTTTTTTACTGCCATCTCATCTAAACCTTGGCAAACCTATAGGCCATTTCCTCTCATCCTGACAGTTGTTACCTGGGAAGAAGAGACCAATCCCACCTTAACAAAGTCTGGACGAAACGACTTGTTTCTGATTCAGTATCATGGTGACCAATATTATTTCATGTCACTGCCACACCAAATTCAGCACCAACAACCTCCAAAATTTAAACAATCACAGATTACTTTGATTTTAAATTGTCCTGTTTATAATGGACTGTAAATTTAGAGGCTATAAATACATAATCTTAACAGCAGTAGCTCTGAACAGCCTTGACAGGGTTTATCAGCTAAATGTTTAATCAGGCAAAGCAGTAAAAAACACAACCACAGGAATACATGGTATTTAGCATTTAAATAAAGCTTGTAAACCAATGACAAGTCTATTTGGGCAACTACTCCCACACATGTTCCTTATCTGCAAAGGTCTTGTCCCAAATTTATCAGAACGAGTCTCTCATACTTTACTTTCCAGGCACTAACATCAGTTTCCATTCACTGAGTTCACAGAAAAAAGGATGCAGAAAACTACAAGTTAAAAGGCACGGCCAGGGAAAAAAGTACTCCTACAATGTCAATGTCATACTGCTCTGTGAACTTAATAAACCATAGCCAAAATCCCCTAAAAACCACAACTGCAAAACCAAGAACAAAAACTCCACCACACAGAAGAAGAAATGAGCCTGACAAAGCACTACAGCTCTTCTTTTCTTTATCTAATTGCAGAGCTGTTTCAAAATTCCCAGGAAGAACTAGGTGCTTCCAAGGTCCAACCTTGCCCAAAGAAGGCCAGTGGGAGCCATGGCAGCACAATTCCCTCGCTCCCTGGGCACACGGATCCCCGTCCCTTGCTTCCCCTTCCCAAACCTCTGTGCGAAATTGCCCTGCTGCTAATGGGTACCAGCTTCTCCCCTGCTGGTATCAGGGGCCAGATGTGGTTCTTTCTGCCTCACTGCCCTTTGGCCCTGCACACAAAGGCTGCTCTGGGCTCTTCCCTCCTCCCCCTGCTGATAGAGCTCATCCCACAGCAGCTCTCAGCACTGAGCAGCCCGAGCGCACAAAATGATTTTTTATTGTTTTATTATGTAGACACAAGTAGCGAGTCTCTCCCTTGTGTGTGGCGTGGGGGATTCAAAAAACTTTCATGGAAGCAACACGTTTTTGCACAGAGGAATTGGCTTTACTCGTGGTTCATTCCAGCAGCTTTTAAATACATTTCTCCTCCTTTTAGAGTTGGGAACCATTTGCTTTACGAGCACCATTTGGATCATTTGCCTGTTGCTCATAAAATAGACAAAGCTTTTATCCATGCCATGAATTTTTACTCACTTTATACAAAATACCTAAGGAGGGATTTGCAGTGGCCAGAATTACATCCATGAAAGAATTAACAACTAATTTAATTTTCTGCTACAATAATGGTTCCAGCAGTTTTTGATTTTGTTGATTACATTTATCCTCTCCAAGAAATAAAACAGCATATTAGTGTTAGCTTCTTTGTATGCATTTGTTTTAGAAAACAGACTATTTTTTTCATAAAAAAAGTAAGTAGGAATGACAAAAAATGTTTTATGAATTTTCATCTTTGTGGTTATTAAGTAAAGCTGAGGCAGATGCAGCTTTCAGAAGCGATCAAACAACATGATGATGGTCTGTATGCTCAGCAAGAGCAAGAATTCCCATCAGCACTGGGACGGTGCAACAGAACATTTCTTTGACAGGACTGCTGGCAACAGTCACACAAACCACCAAGGAAAAGTGGCTACAAAATCCACCTCTGGCACCCACGTTCACGCACCAGTGCCCCACTAAATAGCAATCACAGGATCAAGCTGCTTCAACAACTCCTCTCTCAACTCAGAGGCCAGAATCCACTCAAAAAAAACCCCAAACACGGCCCCAGCTCCAAGCTCCTGGTGAGGAAATGCCGCAGGTGAGGAAACAGGAGGAGCCCATCAGCCTCCCCTCAATGCTCCATCAGCTGGCCAGGAGCTGCTGGAAGCAGACCCTTCCATCCAGACTGCTGCTGCACACGAAGGGTTAATGCCTGCTGGTGCCTGAGGAGCACAGCCAGCCGGGCAGGACTGCACATGGGCATTACTGACTGCAGACACAGATCGATGGGGCTGAACTGTCCTGATAGCAGGGTTTGGGAGGCTGGGCCGTGCAGGGAACAGGACACGCCACGCCTGGGAGCCTTGGATTTGGGAAAGGGGCAAAATCCTGAGCTCCGGAGAGCTGCAGCTGAGCCTACTGCACAAGGCTTGCAGATTTACAGATGGATCCCTCCTCTCATCGTGCACAAACATAAACACCACATATCTGTGACTGCAGGGAAGAGGTGGTCAGTTGAGAGTTTCTGTATTTTAATATGGACTGGCCCGTGGAAGCCTGCACAGGCAGCAGTGCACCTCGTAAAGGGAAATGCACCCAAGCTTGAACAGAGGTGTGAGGGATTTTCATTTCTATTTCTAAATTCCTACACCGTATTTGCCACAAGTTTTGGGAGTAAAGAGGCCTCTAGAACAAAGCTAACTTCCAGGAGTTCATATTACACTGCTTCTTTCGTTCCCTTACGTCTCCTCTGAAGCCTCATATTCCATGTGCAGTACAATACACTGGGAGCATGAGTGCACAGATAACTGGATACACAGGGAAAAAATCAACAGCAAAAATGGCCCTGAAATGCTGCACGTAAAACATTTGTAATAAAAAATGTGCTCAAGTAACTACAAAGGCCAAAACATTCAAACCCATTTGGTGTTAAGAAAGATTGCACATTAATATCCATGTTTCTCTATCGCTTTTTGCATAATTAATTATTGCTTCATCCTCATTTAAGTCCTCAAGAAGCAAAAGGTTGATCTCTCAAACCTCCCTCTCAAAATAACAAACATCTACCACTTCATTTCTGCACCAGATGCTCACAGTTTTATTGACACACTAATAAAACTACCAAAGTAGTTCTGTTTTGTAGAGTTCTGCAAAATTTTTTAAGCACATGTTGAAGGCAAGATAATGCTGGCATTTCTTGCTCAGGAAAAATGCTCAGACATCAACTCAAAGGGCACCACCAATACTCTGGGCAGCCAAAGACTAAAACAAATCATTTTGACACATGATAGAAGAACCACAGAGCAACTTGTTTCAACATTTCTTTGCAGATTATTTCCAGGAATACTTACAGAAACCACCACTAGAGAAAAGAATTGATCAGAAAAGTTGTACCAGCCTACCTGTGGCTGAGTCCAGGGCTCCAAAGCTGTTTCTTTCAAAGGAGTTTGTGGCCTTCCCACTTCTTTTGTGTGCTTTTGGGAGAGAAAAAGATGTGTCAATGATATGTTCAGTCAGCATTCAACATTAATTTCCCATGAGGGAATAAACCAGGTACAAATTCCATACAATAATGTATCAATGCATCAGGACTGCACACATTTGGAATAGGCTGTAGGTAACTTTTTTTTCCCCAGCCAAGTAACTTTACAGGGTTGCTGTATCTCTCAAGGTATGGGGGTACACACCTTCATCTATGCATACAGATAAAAAATTCAGCCAAAAATATGAAATTATTTGCCACCAGAGTAAGGTTCAGCAGCAGAAATTCAGAGAGAGCTCAACTCTGCTTTTTCTGATGTTTCCTGCCCAGGCTGTGTTATGCTCTCTGTAACTTAAATAGATGAATCAAAAAAGGAATTTATGTGAAACACTTTCAAAGGCTGCTTTATTTGGATGTGGAGCCATGTTTTCAGATGAGAGCCCTTGTCTTTCCTTAATCTTCAGAGCTGGAGCCAGGAGACAGAGCAGTTAAAGGTTTTCTGTCTCCTTGACTTCCCGCTACTTGGAATGTTTTAAGAACAGCCACCCCGAATCAAAAGTCCATATAATCAAATAGATCAAAGTGGTCTCTGAAGAAGATGACCTCTGATCCTTCACACTTTCATTTTTTACAATACCAAAACATCCTGCAATTACTTATTGACATATAATTACTTTACTGCAATAATAAATGCATAAGATTTTTGGCCACTGGGACTGAGCACTGAACAGGATGTTGGCACCTTTTAATTTACTCCATATGTGCTTCCAGTGAGGGAATTTTACACATTGTTGTAAAGGATACAAGTCTCATGTTTTCTTTCTCCCTAAATTTTTGTTCTGTCATAAAACAGAAACAGTGACATTCACAAGACTGAAAAAAAACCCAAAAAGCTACAACCCTCTGCTGAAATACTTTTAAGTAGTACCAGGATTTTCATCCTCCTGAAATATATCTCTAATGTACTACTCTTTGAGCATTACCTCTGACAATATCTAATAGAGATATCACGTTTTCCAGGTCCCACATCAATGATCTAAATGCCCATGGAGACTGCAAGGACTGACAAAGAAAAGGAGAGAGATGCCATTGGATTTGTTGTCATTTACAACAAACTACGGCTGCTTAAAAGCAAGCATTGTTTTTTAAACACAGAATTTGTGGGCAACTTCAGTTTGCTTGGAGCATTCACAGGGTTTCTTTCAAAAAACCACCTTATTAAATGGCAATTGTGTTTTGGCAGGTTGGATTGCCTGTAATAACAGATTACAGGCAATAATTTTTACCGTTTTTTGTTATCTTATATTTTTGGGGTAGCAATGGAATATGATTCATTCTTGAAACAAAACAATAAGTGCATTTCAAAAGAAAAAAGAAATAACTACAGATTTAGTGAATGCTAAACAGAGTTAAAATGAATGCATTTGGAAAAGCAAGGTTATGTTTTTCATGTGTTCAAAAGCAAATGTAGTCTACCTTATAATCTTGCTTTAATCATCAGTCATGAAAGGGACCCAAACACACAATGAAAATTATTAAACATATCAATTGTGGTGCTAAAGATACCATAATAATTCCACATGGGCCGGCCTGCCAGGAACTGACGTTAAAAATCACATTATTTCTTAAGAAATACTTTTTCTTGGCATTTCACACCAGTTTTTTTATACAAAATTTGTCCACTCAGAGAGCAAAGAGAAAAAATGAATAAACAAGTTTATGATTATATGAGGAAAACAGATGCAAAAGTACATTTAGGTGAAACAGCAGCTGAAGTGTTTGAATAACACCGGAAACCATGTTCTAAATCTTACACAGGGCTTAATGAAGATCAAAAAACTTAATACTGAATTTTATGCAGACTGGCCCCATTTACTTCCTAAAGTTCCCCCTGCCCTGCACCTAAAGAGAGACTCTCACCCCACTCTGAAGATGAAATATCAGGAAATAGGGGGGGGACAACACACAGACAGCAGGAAAGCAGTGCAGATTCCAGGCTAACTGCTGGTCAGGCAGCAGGCTGCTCCTGGAGCACAGGGAAGGAGGATTAACCAAGCAGCAGCTCCTTTATCCCTGCAGACTTGCCTCGCACAGCAGGTGCCGTTGTGGCTCTCACTCCGATGTTCCAGGGCTGTTCCAGAACCAGCTCTACACGCACGGCCCCGGTTTGCCGTGGAGGAGTGAGATGCCCTGGTGGAGGACCTAGGAGGGTATTTCTGTGTCACCCTGCAGCGTGGACAAACGTTCCACACGGGCTGTGAGCCCGCAGGGGACAGCTGGCACCCACCCAGCGCCTGTACCAGTGACAAGAGGCAAATCCTCTGCAGCTCCAGCCCGGCAGCTGCCCCTCTCCAGGTGTGATACCTGCTCTGAACCAGAGCAGCAGCTGCACCTGGAGTGCAGAGCTGAGATACACACACATCGCTAATGGATCACACCAGCAGCATTAGCCACGAGTTCTCTTTCCTCTGCTATAAAGGAGGACGTGGTAATGAGAGACAATCCTCCCAGGAGCTTCTTTCTTCCAGCACAGATAAAGAAGCTCTTACTAATACTGGGAAGTTTTTGGAAGCCTTTATCCCCTCATTTTGCTTGGAGCATCTTCCTACAGCCTTCTGCAGCTTCCCCAATTCCCCTGAAGAAACAACAGACTGTGCCCAGTCTTTTGTTTATGTTCCCTCCACTTCCTCAATTCAACTTTTAAGTTCCACACGCAGAAGAGAATTGTGCTCATAATGAGATAAAGATGGAATGATTTCAACCTGGATATGAGATTATGGTTCCAGCAGTGCCATTAGAGCTCCCTCAGCCCTTGTACACACACCAATTACAATTTCTCTAGCAGGCAAGCCTGACTGGTGGAATAAGTGAGGTTCTTTGCATGTTTGAAGAACCGCCTGTCATGCTGTAACAGCCAGCGGCTGTTCCACGAGCACAGGGTGTACCTGGACAACTGATCCCGTTCCTACTGATGCCTGGAGAGGCTCCCTGGAACAGAGGCTGGGCAGTGTTAAAGGAATAGAGCAGGGATTTATTAAAAGGCCTCAAAGGATTCACTTTGGGCAGTGCAAGAGTCTGGCCAGGCTCCACCCAGGATGGACCCCAGGTCAGGAGTTTTCACCCTTTTATCAGTTTTGGTCATTTCCACACTGGGGTAATTGTCCAATCCCAGNCCACTCATCCAGCTCCTCCTGAGACCTCCCCCTCTGCTGGAGTTGAGGGAGACATGTTTTGCTCTAAATCATGACATATTTTGCTCTAAATCTTTACCTGACACGCTGTGTCACTGCTGTGGTACAGGCATCGAGCAAGGCGGAAAAAAAAAACACACGGTACCACATAAAATCTTGCTGGCTCTAAAGGTTTCCTTTATCTCAGTGATCCCTTTTGTCCATTGGGAAATGCAATAATTTCAACTGTTCCCCAAGGCCAGGCAGTCCTGTCTACCTACATCAAGTCCAATTTTCAGGTATTTTTCAATACAAAAAAAGTTTTGGTTTGCTGAGCCATCATACAGCCAGTCCCATCAGTGTTCCACCCGACCACCTAGAAATCACCCTGATCAATGGTGTTAGCAGTCAATAAAGTCCAGCATAATAACCAGGTTGTAGAAAAGACTGTGCACAAAATATTTTGCTGATATTCGGAATTTTTTGTCTGGTTGTAACAGTGAAAAAAGGTTTTAATATTTAATCAAAGCAGTTAAATATTTTTTTAAGGGGAAAATGAAATTCATCATGAATATTTCCTGTTGTTTATTAGGAGCAATAAGTTAACGAACATATAATTACTTATGACAACTTGACAGGTAATATCTAGGCTTCCAAAACCTACCAGAGAAAATGAACCATAAAACAGATTTTAAAGGTTATGAAAGTGTTTTAAGTCAGATATCATTTCTGTCTTTAATGGAATGATGCATCTGGATGCTTCAGAGTGGTCCTCCCTCTGAAACATAAGGGGACATCTTCGGTGCATCTGAGATAATGCAAACTGATTAGGTTTTATTCTAATACTAAATACTGGATTTGCTCAGCTGGATAGATGTTACCTCCATCCAGTCTGCTTCTCTATTGACAAGTTTTTGCTTTTTTTCAAAGCAAATCTTGACTTAGAGTTAAAAAGGGAAAAAAAAAAACACACAACAAAAAACGAGTTACAACACTACAACTTTGGTTTACCTATTCTGATTTCTGAAAAGCCCCAGAATTATCTAGGCAGATACTACCACCAGTAATTCTAATTGTTATTGATTACTGTGAGTAGCAAAAGCAGACAAACTCCAAGACAATACCATGTGTTTTTCTCTGGTGCTTTAGGAAACTGCTGTGGCAGCATTAAAATTTTCTGATTCCAAGGGTCCCACTCCTGCCCTTTACAGCAAAGGAGAAAACAAAAACAAAACCAAAACTTTATGAAACAATCTTTCAAGCTGAAAACTTATATGGCTTGAAGTGAAATTTAGGAAACAAACAGCAAAAGACATTTGGTAAGTTGTATATCAGCTATGTTACATGATCATAATATAGTTGGGATTGCAACTGTTTATCTGTTTGGGGCAACTTCAGTCTGCCAAAAGCGAGTTTTCAGACAGGAAGTGCACTCTTCACTATTTTTCTGTGGCCCATTTTAATCAGGAAATCAGGTATACTGATTTTACTGTCCAGAATTGCACTGAGACAGAGAAAACCTGTAAGCCTGACGAGGAGATTCCCTCTAACAATGCCTCCCTCTTGCCTCTCAGCTGATTTCAGGTAATTGGATCCCTGCAGTCCTCTCCTTCAGCCTCCCGAGATCCTTCACGTGAAAGGTGAACAGGAGGCTTGATTTTAGTGACAATAGTAGACCTTTATGTAACAGCTTGTTAAAACAAATTATTCTGAGTTTCCAATTTTCATATATTTATATATAAAGAAAGCCATAGAACAACTGAACTGAAGATGTCCTTAAGGATTCCCATGGGAAGGCTTTTGCTTTGTGTTCAAGAAACGAAGGTCTGCCTTTTGCCGAAGGACAGAAATACAAATAAATATACAGGTAAGAACCCCTTTGTGGAGAGATCAGTGAGGATCCCACAAGTCTAGAGCCCTGATGTTTAACTTAGGAGTGGTAGGAACCATCATCTTTCCAGAGTAAACAGTAACTTGGAATCACCACTGACAACTTCTACACTGTTCTGTTTTGCTGTACCAAATGCAGCTCCACCTCTGAAAGTGCCAAAACACCCTGAGACGTGGCTCTGCTTCCTCCCTGCGATTCCTTGGACTCAAAAGGCACAATTTAACCCAGCAAGTCTCTAATGGTGCTGCCAACAGACAGCTTTTACCTTGCAAGTACCTCTTGAGAGATGCAATAAATCATGCAGTGCACATCTAGCATTAGGACACGATTTCCAGAGGCGCAGCACAGCCTCAGCTGTTCTGCTATTCCTGTAGGGAAATCAGTCCTTGGCTTACTTATTTCTCTCTCTTGCTCCAATATGTCTCTGGGCAAAGCTGGTGCAGGGCAGGAGGCAGAGGGATGGGAGATAAAGGCAGGGTGTGGGGTGTAGCACACCAGGAACGCTCAGAGGTTTAACAAAGCCTGACATGAGATTTGCCAGATGGTTCTGTACCGGATTGAAAAACTTGAAACTAATCTTCATTTAAGAGTTTTAAGGGCTGTATCCCTCTTATAAAGCCTCTTGCTCTTTTGCCTGGTTGATTCTGGTAAATTATAGATCAGACTTTAGAAACTGTTTCCATGAACAGCGGCTCCTTAAATCTCAGCTAAACTGAGCAAGAAGATTACATGTTATTATGATGTAGCACAGCAGGATTTTTGTACAGCAAACATAATGATGTAGAGAAGGATAAAACTATCATTCTGCACAAGGAGGTCACCCACAGAAGAACAATGCTCTTTATACGGCAGCCAAATCCATCCCTACATGGTGAATCTTCACTGGGCAAATGCTTTTTTCTTAATGGTTCTGGAAAGAAATGCAACCGTAAGCAAAAAACTCGAATTGGCACTTCAGGATTCAACGATCAAGACTGTACCACGAAGGAGATGGCATTAGGGAGAAATTACTCTAAATACTACTAGAAAACGTATCTGTTTCAGGGGCAATTTTAGGGTAAATGCATCTTGTTGGTTTTATGCAAGGAGAAAGGATTTCCTGTGAATCCCAAGGGATATGTCAGATAGTGTATGTAGCATTAAAAATTAAAATGCTCACTAATCTTACAAGCAAGCACATATATATATATATATATATACACACTTTTAATTGTAAATCAAATCCAGTTCACATGGAAAAGCACAAAGCCATTACACTTGTGTAGAAATTCTTTCCACCTGCTACTTGTATTTGCCATCTTA